>QANY01004974.1:0-88796 GCA_003255025.1 Datisca glomerata | reverse complement strand
TCTCTCTCTCTCTCTCTCTCTATATATATATATATATCCCTCTCTCCCTCTCCCTCTCCCTCTCCCTCTCTCTCCCTCCCCCTCCCCCCGCTCTCTCTCTCTCTCTATGTCTCCCTCTCTATCTATCTCGCTCCCTCCCTCTCTCTCGCTTCCTCGCCTCTCTGTCTCGCTCTCTATTTTTATCTCTCTCTGTCTCCATCTGTCTCCCTCTCTCTCTCATTCTCCCCATCTCCCACTCCTCTCTTTCTCCCTCTCCCTCTCGTCACACACACACACACACACACACACACACACACACACACACACACACACACACACCAACTTGGGGGCTACCCGACACGCACCCAATGAGAGATGGGGCTAACCAATATACACCTAGTTAATCCAAGGAACATAGTAACTCATAGCTAGCATGTCTGTCAACGTTTTACATAGGTCAACGGCCCTAACGTAATCCCCCCCGCGCGCGCACCCCCCACATATATATATCAACTTCGGGGCTACCCGACACGCACCCAATGAGAGAGGGGGCTAACCAATATACACCTAGTTAATCCAAAGAACATAGTAACTCATAGCTAGCATGTCTGTCAACGTTTTACATGGGTCGACGGTCCTAACGCATCCCCTGCTCGATGGACTTTACCAATACACGACTTAGTTGACCTCTCACTAACTATTCATTGGCTATTTCTCAAACTTACTGAATAAACACTAATTGCCTCTTCATCCTCAATAGGGACACATTGAGTGCTCATTTAGTTAGCATAGATCATGAATACTGAGGGTCATAGTAATGGTTATATTGAATTCAAATTATGATATATATGGTCTCATGAACAATTACTATTTAAATTACGGGAAGAAAACTGACTGGTGAGGGAACTTTAATAGGCTCCAGATAGAACTTCAACTATTTATGTCTTCAAGAATTATGTTTGTAGGTAGAAATATGAATATAGAGATAGAGAACTTATAGAGAGAATGTAGAGAGAAGGGAGAGCATGTTATTAATATTTGCTCAACACATGAGCGTTTTGCCTTCAATAAAGGGTGATGCTCTCTTTTATACTACAAAAGTAAAGATACAAGAAAAGAAAGATAATATGGTGTGTCCTAGATGAGTTAGAGTTGTACATCCTTATCTTCTTTATCTTTTGTGAGTGAGAATCTACTTTATGAAAAGTAGATTTGTCGTCTTCTGTTAGTGGCTATCTGCTTTTGTTTGTCGTTGTTGGTCGTGGGGGACAAGATTAGACTTTCGTTTACCCTTCTTGTCTTCTTCCATTTTTTCTTATTTTACTAGCAGAAAAATAGTTTCTAGTTTGACCTTAGGTATGGTACATTTATTTAAAGCTTCTTTAACATCCTGATAAGCTAGGAAATCTGTTGCTTCTAAAGTAGAAGTTACTGTGTTAGCTACTATAGTAATAGAAGGAGAAGCTATATTTGTCGTGATGTATGGTGATCATGCATGTATAATTTAACACTAATATAACCAAAACTATTCATGGCTCTGATACCAACTTGGACCATATCTAAGGTCAAACCAGAAACTATTTATAAAATCAGAACTTTTTATTTTACTAGCAGAAAAATCATTAAAACTTTTAAGCATACTATGCCTTTACAAAATAACGATGATATTATTTATCTTTTACAAATGCAAGACTTATATCCCTTTATACAAAAATATAAATATGTGCATATAGGACTTGTTCAGATAGCATTTAAACATTAACCTTACTTGGTCAAAATACCAGTATACAAGCACCCTCCGTGATGTATGTTGTCTTAACTGGAAAAACTCTCTCATGGGAGCTATTGAAACTAGCTTATCCCATGGACCTATTTATTTTAATATTTACCCGAATTTGAGTATTGCCCTTTCTAACAGTAATTTATCCAAAGTCTTAGAGCTTAGGGTCATTTCTCATGGTTATGAGTACCTTCCAAGATCCCCTCCTTTTGTTATAATTTTCAAGATTCATCTTAAGGTCTTATCTACCTTAAATCCTTACACCAGAAAACAAAGTGAACAAGGACACACCGTCCTTATTGATATTAATCTTTTCAGTCGCCAAGTAACTATCCCTAGGATGATTCCTTAGGAAGAAATTACTTTTCCAGAAAGATGGTAAATTCCTAATGTTGTTCCCATCATTAGACAATCCATAGAGGATGTTATTAAAACTCAAGGAGGAAACATATACCTCAAATTCCAGAAACCATTTATTAGAACTTTTTCTAGTACTAATTATAAAAGTATTGATTTTCCAGAATCTTCTAGACAATCCATATCGGAACCTATAGGATCCAAAGAATCTATAAAAAATAGTATTCGTGAAGATTATATACTAGGAATACATATATCTGATGATCAGATAACTCATGGTATTTATGAAACAATCAATAACAGAAGGCCTAATAGCCCAACTGCTAGCGACATGAAATTCAACCTTTAATGGATTTTACACCAGGAAGTGATTAAAGGAAACAACTTAACCAGGAATCAATGCAATCCGAATACCAGGAATTTAGGAGATGGTACCCATACTCCAAAAGAGTTAAAAACTCTCAAAATCCAGTACTATTATCATTCAAATAAAACCCATCATCTTGAATCTTTTTCTGAATGGTACTACAATATGGCACCTAACCTGCAATACCATAATGGGCAACAACTAAATATGTTAATAGGTATCCAAAGTAGTTGGATAACAACAAATGGTAGAACCATCCAATTTATCCATCCTCATCCATTATCTTTAGAAGTTGCTCCAGGGAACGATACTACTA
This sequence comes from Datisca glomerata, assembly GCA_003255025.1. Classification (NCBI taxonomy): domain Eukaryota; kingdom Viridiplantae; phylum Streptophyta; class Magnoliopsida; order Cucurbitales; family Datiscaceae; genus Datisca; species Datisca glomerata. The sequence continues at coordinate 85,997 of QANY01004974.1, read as the reverse complement.
AACCATTAGTTATTAATCCTTATTTGGAAATTCCTGAAAAACCCTCTCAACAAGAGTCCTTAAAAATAAATGATATTAAACCTTTGAACAAACAAAATAACGATAGCAATATTTTCCTCCAAATAGTAGGTAATTAATTGACCATAATTGAAGATCAAATTAATGATCTTCCAGACAAGTATCGAGCCAAAATTAAACCCATTGACCTTGATCTTCAACCTGTCAACATAAACCCCCAATTTATGTTAGCAACTTCAAAATGAAATCCAGTAAAAAAGATAATGAGTTTATGGACACTCTTATTGGGAAGCTTCAAAATTTAAAATTTTTCTAACTAGAATCATCATGCCATATAAATATGATGAATGAGGATGATTCATCCTTTCCTGTAAAAGAAATAGAAGAATTTTTTGTTTCTCAGATTTTGGACATTCAGAAGATTTTCGATGACACGCTTAATAAGCTTTCTCCTTCTCAAAATCACCGAATGACTATTACAGGACCATGTCACTACTATTATCCATTGCCAACCCCTCATGACATTTTGTATGAAGAAGGCTTCCTTCATACTCAAAAATATTATCATGGTAAAACCATCTATGAATGGAATATAGATGGGAAATCGAAATATAAAATCTTTGAAACCATCCATCATATGCTTATGTATGCTTCTGTTTGTCGCCAATATGTTCATTTTGACCATTAAATTTGTTGATTTATGGTCAATGGATTTATTAGTATTCTCAAAGGATGGTGGGATAATTGTCTCACCTAGATTCAACGAACTAAAATTTTAGATTCCTTTAAGATTATCGTAGACCCTTTTACCAAATATAAAACCAAAATCGAAGATGTTTGTTATACCCTTACTCAAGCTATTATGCACCATTTCATAGGACCATGAATTATTAACAGATAGACATAGAGAACTCCTCTAGAATATTACATGTCCTTCATTAACCCATTTTAGGTGGTATAAGGATGTCTTCCTTATGAAAGTGTTGCAAAGGTTTGACGCCCACAATGATCATTGGAAGGCTAAATTCATAGATGGACTTATAAACCTCTTTGCAGAAAAAGTTAGAAAGAAAATAAGGACAAGCATAATCAAATGAACATCTCTTATAACTAGTATTCCTATGGCCACCTTATAGGTATTGTCATTGAAGAAGGATTATCCTTATGTAATGACATGAAACTCCAATAGTTAATGAAACATCAGAATCTTTCTAAAATGAAAGAATTAGGAGAATTATGTGATCAATTTGCTTATGATACTAAAATTCAGTATCCCTCTTCTTCTACTTCCAAAGAATCCAAACCGTATAAAAATCTAAGTTTTTAGAAAACACTCCTCCAGTAATAAACATCTTCAAAATATTTATCAAGACAAACCTAGACAAAAAACCAGCAAAAGAAAATCTTATTCTAAAAAAGGATAAAACCTAAGTAAGATGCTATAAATGTGGGTTAATCAGACACTTTGCTAATAAATGTAAGTCTAAAATCAAGCAAAAAACTTAGTGAGCTTTCTCTTGATGAGGAAGTTCAACAACAAATATTAAATTGTCTTGCTAATGAAGATAGTACTTCTGAATCTGGTTTAGATGATAACCTAGCAAAGATTTATTCTTCTGCTTCTAAATCTTCTTCTGACAATCCAGAACCATGTTGTACTAATAACAATTGCAATATGTTAACAGAAACTAATTACTGGAAATCCATTGTTGAAATGAATGGTTTAGACCTTGGAAAACCCAGTATTAACATTCTTATCGATGACCAGAGAAATATGCTAGATATTGCTGACCAGATAACTAACCCTAAGACAAAAATAAAATTTCTTGAAATGTGTTATCAAAATCACATTAAGGAAGAAGATGTGGTTCTTCCTACAGAAACTTACAGTATGCGTGAAGTTATGAGACGTATACAAAATACTTCTCCTCAAGAAAAATATGTTACTATTTCTGATTTAAAAATCGAGGTCAATATTCTTAAAACTGAAATACAACAGTTACAAGTTATGAATCAGATTATTTTCCAAGATCTAAATAACATGAAATAGAAAAATTTCTTTTAAAGGAAAAATTATAGAAGAACAACTTGAACCTTCTTCTAATCAAGATGATAATCAGTATTTATTCAGTATGAATAAAGTAACCTTTCAAAAATGGTATACCCATATTACTTCAATTATAAAACCATATTTTATAATCAAGGAGGCCATTGCCCTTATTGATAGTGGCACTGACAAGAATTGTATTCAAGAAGGCTTAATACCTACAAAGTATTTTCAAAAAACTACTTAGTCTTTAACTAGAGCTAGTGGAAACACTATGTGTATACAATTTAAAATACCTGAAGCACATATCTGTAACTAAGGTATTTGTTTACCAACTGCATTTGTGTTAATTAAAAATATGACACAAATCATCATATTAGGCAATCCTTTTTTATATTCTTTAATGCCTATTACTGCTATAGATACATATGGTATCCATACCGTTATTAATAACAGGTATATAATCTTTGAATCCATTACCACTCCTTGTAATAAGGAGTTAGATCAAATTAAAAACCTTGTCCAGTATAAAGAAAAACAAATAAACTTTATTCAGATAGAAGTTCAATTTCTTACTGTTAATCAGAAAATTAAAAACCTTCTCTTCATAATAAAATTAAAATTATTTTACATGAATTTCAAACAAAAATTTGTAGTGATATCCCAAATACTTTTTGGAATCGAAAAAAACACATTATCTCTCTTCCTTATAATCAGGACTTTGATGAAAAGAATATTCCTACTCGTTCTAGACCGAGTCAAATGAAAAGGAATATTTAGAGATATGTAAAATAGAGATTGATTCTTTATTACAGAAGAAACTTATCAGACCTAGTAACTCCCTTTTGAGTTGCACAACATTCTATGTTTGTAAAAATGCAGAAACTGAAAGAAGAGCTCCAAGATTAGTTATTAACTATAAACTTCTGAATGATGCCTTATAGTGGATTCAATATCCCATACCTAATAAAAAAGATCTTTTAGATAGACTACATAATTCAGTAGTTTTTTCTAAATTTCATCTTAAATAAGGATTTTGGCAAATCCAAATAACTGAACATGTTAGGTATAAAACTTCTTTTACTGTACCCTTTGGACATTACTAATGGAACGTCTTACTATTTGGAGTAAAAAGTGGACATTCTGAATTTCAGCATATAATGAATCATATATTTAATCCTTATACAAAATTTATCATTTGTTATATTGATGACGTATTAATTTTCTCATCTTCTATTGACCAATGTTATAATCAGAAATGGACTTGTTATTTCTGCCCCTAGGATGAAGATATTCTAAACTAAAGTTAGATTTTTAGGTCATAACATCTCTAACAAAACTATTATTCCTATAAACAGAAGCATAGAGTTTTTCTACAAGTTTCCTGATGAAATTAAGGATAAAACTCAATTACAGAGATATTTAGAAAGTTTGAATTATATAAGAGATTTTTATCCACAGCTATCCCATGATGCTTTTATCCTCTACATCAAACTTAAAAGCACCTTACACCTTGATCAACAGAACACACCCTTGTAGTTCAGAAGATAAGAACAAAAGTAAAATACTTATTTTGTTTATCTCTCCCTAACCCCAATTGGAAGAAAATTGTGGAAACTAATGCCTCCAATACAGGATATGATGGGATCTTTAAACAGGTTAATCCTACTAATCAGAAAGAAGAACTATTACATTTTACATCAAGAATTTGTACTGGACCTACATTATATTATCCTACTATTAAACATGAATGCTTATCTATAGTCAAATGTGTTCTAAAATTCCAGGATGATTTTCTGAATCAGCATTTTTAATAAGAGTCGACTGCACTGCAGCCAAACAGATACTTAAAAACGATGTATAAAATCTTGCATCTAAACATATATTTACATCTTGGAAAAGTATATTATCAGTATTTGACTTTGATATTGAATATATAAAAGGTGAACAGAACTCCCTACCTGACTTCTTAACTCGTGAATATTTACAGGGATAAAAACAGAATGAGTAACAGAAGACGTGGCCAAGGCCGACGCAGACGCGACAGAGGTTTTAATAGTAAACAACAACAATAATATGACATTTTTTGCCAACATAATTCCCCAGTGTTCAAGAGGCTACTTCTAGCAAGTCTGCTAAAGATGTCCTCTTAACACCAGATTAGTATACCTCTAACAGTATTTTTGAAGAGACAATTCTCTTTATTAAACCAGAAGATGAAAAATAGATGTCTGATCCATGGGAGATTAAAAGAAGATATCTCTCAACTCAACAGTTTCCAAATCACTTTGAACATTACTGATATTTCTATGAAGCAATCATAATTCAAACCGGAGCCATGGACATCAAACACACCCTCCATGACCCTAACAGAAATACCAGCCCTATCACATTTAGTAAGACTATTATAAAAAATATAATGTCCATTAGCTAATGGGGCATTCATCCTCACAAAATCAGAACTCTTGACCTAAATCCAAAGGAAGTAAAATATAGTTATTGGAATTTTACTGATTCATTTACTCATACCTTTTATTACCAGAACCTTGTTCATAACCATACATGATTTATTAGAGTTTGTCCCGAAATTTTTGATACCGGCCTACCAAATTGGTTTTTAGTTTGGTGGGATAAATTCGAGATAACTTATGAAACTCTACCAAAAAAGATTCAAACAGAATTTAGAGAATGGAATTCTACCTACTCTCTTTTATCAGTAAACATCAATATTATAGTATCTAAATCTCTAATTCATTTTATTATTCGATTCAATATCCCATGGATCTAGATATGAGATTTAAAATGTGACTATTAGAATGGGATCTCACGATTCAAAAGAGTCTTTTTCACCAAGTGGTGGGATAAGATGTTGAACCCCAACATAACACAATTAATCAAAACCATCAAAGCACATTCACAAGCTTGCTTTGAAGCCATCCCTAAGGTTCTTGCAGCCCCAACATGAAATCCTTTTATTAATACCCAAACCATAATTAAACAGAAATTTCTTGATATTACCGAAAAGAATTAATTATAAAACCACAGATTATATCAAAGAACAATTTTTTCATGCTCCTATTCCTAACGATATTTCCATGAAATCCATAAACAGTCAACAAACTGAATCTGATTATGATGACAACACTTTCAGCATTATGACAGGTGAGAGCCAAAACCCAAAAACTTCTGATCCCACTATTTCAGATTTTTGTGATTCTCTTACATGTATTATTTCAAACATGATCAATGAAGACAAAAAGGGAAAAAGTAAAGTTTAACTTTTGTCCCCCACTCATAACAGAAAAAAACCATTAAGAGAAGATGAAAAAATCTACTTTACTTAAAGTAGATTCTCATTGTCGACCCCCAGAAGACTATTAATAGAAGACGACAAATCTACTTTTACTAAAGTAGATTCCCACAAAAGGAAGAAGATAAGGAATCGACGACTCTAAACCATCCAGGACACAATATCCTTATCCTTTTTTTACTGTATATTTACTTTTTGTGCTATATAAGGGAACCTCACCCTTTGTTGAGAAAAAAAGTTTTAGATTGTATTAGGATCTCATATGTTGAGAATAAAATGCTCTTCCTTTTCTCTACTTTCTCGCTCTAAGCTCTCTTACTACATCCAAGTTTGCATATATCTTTAAGATAACACAGTTTCTTGAAGGTTTTCTTAAAGGCAACTACGTTTTAATACTGCAAGAGCTATCAAGCTCCTATCTGTAAGTTCTTTCTCCCTTTAATTTAAACAGAAGTCATTCATGAGATCATGCATGGAATAATTTAAATTTAATATAATAAGTAATGTAACCCTTAGTATTCATCGATCCATGCTAATTGTAGGAGCACTTAACATGTGATCGGTAAGATTGAAGGAAGTACTTCATGGGTATCTAACTAGATTAACGAAGCAATTATGATGTAACTAGTGACACGTCACGTGGTCACGTTGTGGCAAGGTTCGCTTAGCAAGGAGTGCGTCAAGGACCTTTAACCTACCTAAATTGTTGACAGACGTGCTAGCTTACATTTGGTGAGCTTCTTGATCTCGTTAGGTTGGAATGATTTAGCTCCCTCACTTATCGTGTTCGCGTTAGTTATCCCCCAAGTTGGTATCATAGCTATGAATAGTTTTGGTTATATTAGTGTTTATATTTCTTTAAAATTATTCATACATGGCCTCTACACAACATGTCTGAGTATAATTCTCCTTCTATAACTATCGTAGCTAATATAGTAACATCATATTCATAAGTAAATGAACTTATTATTTATCAGTAAGTAAAAGATTCTTTGGATAAATGGACTATACTCAAAGTTAAACCAGAAACAATTTATAAAATCAGAACCTTTGATTTTACCAGTAGAAAATAATTAAAACTTTTGAGCATGCTATTCCTTTACAGAATAATAATGATATAATTTATTTAATGAATATACATTATTTGTATCCTTTTATGCAAAATTATAAATATCTGCATGTCGAACTTGTACAAATAACATTTAAACATTTGACCTTACTTGGCCAAAACACTAGTATTCAATGCACCCTTAGAGATTGTAGATTCCTCAACTTAAAAGCATCCCTTATGGGAGCCATTGAAATCAGTCTTTCACATGGACTAATATATTTTAATATTTATCCTAATCGAAGTGTCACTCTCTCTGATAGTAATTTATCTAAGGTTTTAGAGCTTAGAGTACTTTCTCATGGTTATGAGTATTTACAATGATCAACTCCTTTTTCTACTTTTTTCAGGATTTACCTTAAGGTTCTTTCTACCTTAAATCATTATACCATAAAACAAAGTGAACAAGGACACACAGTTCTTATTGATACTAAACTTTTTAGCAGTCCAATAGCTATCCCTAGGATGATACCTTGGGAAGAAATTATTTTTCCAGAAAAATGACAAATCCCTAATGCTGTACCTACTAGACCTATCATTAGGCAATTTATCGAAGATGCCATTCAAACTCAAGAAGGAAACATATACCTCAAATTTCAGAAACCCTTAACTAGAACCCTTTCTAGTTTTAGTTATAGAAGTATTCCTGCCTATAACGTTGACTTTCCAAAATCATCTAGACAATCCATATCTGAAGCCATAAGATCTGATAAATCTTCAAGTCCTTCAATAAAAGATATTATTCCTAAAGATTATATTAGGGGTATTCATATATCTGATAATCAAATACCTCATGGTGTTTATGACAACAGAAGGCCTAATAACCCAACCCCAATGACATGCAATTTAATATTTAATGGATTTTTCTCCAAATAGTGATTTGAGAAAATAACTTAACCATGATTTTATGCAACCTATCTATTAGGAATTTAGAGCATGGTATTTCAAAACCCATACTCTACAATAGTTACAAACCCTGAAAACCCAATATTATTATCATCTAGATAAAAATTAGTATCTTAAACCTTTCCCTGAATAGTATTACGAGTTTGCACCCCAACTCTCTTTACATGATAAATACCAATCGAATGTGTTAACAGACATCCAAAGAAGCTGGAGAACCACTAGTGGTAAGATTTATCTGTCTATTTATCCTCCACCCTAATCCCTAGAGCTTGCTCCAGGTAATGATAATCTTAAACTGTTAGTTATCAACCCTTACGTTGAAGTACCTGAAAAACCCCTTCAATAAAATTTCTCGAAGTTAAAGATCTTTTACCTTTACCTAAATAGAATGATTATACCAATCTTTTTCTCCAAACTGTAAGAAATAAGTTAATCAAAATAGAAGACTAGATTCATAACATTCATGATCAATGTCAGGTTCAACCTAAACCTAAGACCCTTGAACTCCAACCTGTAACTATCAAACAACCTCTTGAAGTCACCAACTTTAAAAAAAATACAGTAAGAAGGATGAAGAGGTTATGACAACCCTCATTGACAGAATCAGAGATTTGAAAATTACTGATCATCCCGAATCATCAGGAAAAATAAATATGATGAATCATGATCCACCTATAGACGACACCGAGAATTACACTCGTTCCCAAATCTTAGATATCCAGAATAACTTTGATGATACTATCAACAAAATTTCCTACTCCAGGAAACCTACAACCCGTATGGTCTTAACAGGACTAGGTCGTTATCATTAACCCAGACAAACTCCACAGGATATCCTATATGAAGAAAATTTCCTTCATACCCATAAATCTTATCACGAAAAAACTATCTTTGAATGGAATATAGATGGTAAAACTAAATACCAAATATTTGAAATCATACATCACATGATTATGTATGTGTCTGTTTGTAAATAAAATGACAACACTGACCATCAAATCTGTAGATTTATGGTTAACGATTTTACGAAATTCTTAAAAGGACGGTGGAATAATTGTCACATTGTAACCTAGAAAATTGAAATCTTAAATTCCATTATAATTAATGTTGATCCTCTCACTAGGACTGAGACTAAAACTGAAGATGTTTGCTATACCTTAGCCCAAGCCATTCTACATCATTTTGTAGGACCAGGAATTATCAATACAGATAGACAGAAAATTTCTCTAGAATCTTAGATGCCCTTTTTAACCCATTTGAGGTGGTATAAAGATGTTTTCTTGATGAAAGTCATGCAGAGATCTGACCCTAACAGTGAACATTGGAAGGAAAATTTCATTGATGGACTACCTAACCTCTTTGCAGAAAAAGTCAGAAAAAGATTAAGAGATAAACATGACCGAATGGATATCCCTTACGAACAATATTCTTATGGTCACCTTATTGTAATAGTCATTGAAGAAGGATTATCTTTATGCAATGACATGAGGTTACAACAGATGATAAAACACCAGAATCTAACCATCAGAAAAGAACTAAGTGGATTTTGTGATCAGTTTGCCTATGACACAAAGATCCAGTACCCTTCAACTTCCAGAAATCATAAGCCTTTTTAGAAAATAAAGCCTTATAAAAATACTCTTCCAGAAAATTACCTCATTCTAACTATCATGAAAGACTTAGGATGAAAACTAGTAAAAGACCCTCTTATTTTAAAAAAGATAAATCTCAAATAAAATGTTATAAATATGGTTTAACTAGACATTACGCTAATAAATGCAAGTCTAAACTAAAACATAAGCTTAATGAGATGTCCTTGGATGAGGACACTCAACAGAAGATTTTAAACTCTCTTTCTAATGAAGATAGTACTTCTGAATCTAGTTCAGATAATGATTTAGCTGAGATTTATTCATCTTTTGAATTTTTTTTTCTTCTTTTGATAATCTAGAACCTTGTTGTTCTTCTAAAAACTGTAACATGTTAACTGAAGCCAATTACTAGAAGGCTATTGTCGGGATGAATGGTCTTGATCTTGGTCAACCTAGTCTGAATGTTTTAACTTACACCCAGTAGTCCATGCTTAATCTTGCTGACCAGATAACTGATCCCAAAATCAGATTAAAATTTCTTGAACTTTGTTATCAGAATCACACTAATCATAAAATTCTCCTCCCTATAGAAAATTATAGTATGAAGGAAGTTATGAAAGGACTTCAGAAAACTCGTACTCTTGAAAATCCTGTAACCATCCATGATTTGAAGATGGAAATAAATATTTTAAAAACTAAGATAAAACAGTTGCAAACTTCTAATCAGATTATTCTCCAAGATCTTAATAATATTAAACAACAATTTTCTAAAGGGAAAGCTCTTATAGATAAACCTGAATCTTCTACCCAACCTGAAGATAACCAATACTTATTCTTAATGAATAAGGTTAGTTTTCAGAAATGGTATATCAGAATTAATTTTATTATAAAACCAGATTTATAATTCAAGATGCCATTTCCCTTGTTGATAGTGGCTCTGACATGAACTGTATACATGAAGGATTAATTCATACCAAATACTTTCAGAAAACTACGCAATCACTAACAAGTGCTAGTGGAAATTCTATGCATATTCAGTATAAAATCCTTGAGGTAGTTATCTGTAATCAAGGTATTTTCTTGCCAACTGCATTTGTTTTAATAAAAAACATGACCCAAAGTATTATTTTAGGCACACCTTTTTTATATCTTATAATGCCTATTACTGGTATAGATACTGCAGGAAAACATTCTTATTTTAACAACAGAAACATAACTTTTGAATTTATAACTGCACCGTATACTAAAGATTTAAATAAACTAAAAGATCTTGTCCAGAATAAACAAAAACAAATAAATTTATTAAAAAAGAAATTCAATTTCTTACCATTGAATAAAAGATTCACCAACCTTCTGTACAAAATAAGATTAAAACTAACTATCTTACAGAACTTCCAAATAGAAATTTGCAGTGATATTCCTAATACTCTTTGGGATGGAAAGAAACATATTATTTATCTTCTTTATAATTAGGATTTAGATGAAAGAAATTTCGACTAAATCTAGACCTAGTCAGATGAACAAGGAATACTTAGAAATGTGTAAAACAAAAATCAAATCCTTTTTACAGAAAAACATAATTAGACCTAATTACTCCCCATGGAGTTGTACAACATTTTATGTTAACAAGAATGTAGAAATAGAAAGAGGTACTCCTAGATTAGTTATTAACTATAAACCTCTAAATGCCTTACAATGGATTAGGTATCTCATACAGAACAAAAAAGATCTTCTTGATAGATTACATGATTCAATAGTATTTTCAAAATTTGATCTTAAATCAGGATTTTGAAAAATCCAAATTACTGAACATGATAGGTATAAAACTGCATTTACAGTACCTTTTGGCTATTATGAATTGAAGATTTTACCGTTTGGTGTAAAAAAATGGTCCTTCTAAATTCCATCATATCATGAATGATATATTTAATACTTATACTGAATTTATAATTTTTTATATTGATGATGTGTTAATTTTCTCATCTTCTCTTGACCAACATTACAAACATCTTAAGATATTTAAGAATGTTATTATTAGAAATAGTTTAGTTCTTTCAACTTCTAAAATGAAATTTTTTCAAACTGAAGTCCGTTTCCTTGGATATAACATTACTGGTGGAACGATTATTCCCATTAAAAGAAGTATAGAGTTTGCCTATAAATTCCCAGATGAAATAAAGGACAAAACTCAATTACAGAGATTTTTAGGAAGTCTTTATTACATTTGAGAATTTTATCTGCATTTATCTCAAGATGCCTCTCTTCATTATACTAGACTTACCCAAAAGCCTATACCTTGGTCTCCAGAATATACTCTTGCAGTCCAACGTATTAAAAAAAATCAAACAGTTATTTTATTTATCATTACCTAATCCTAACTGGAAAAAGGTTGTAGAGATCGATGCCTCTCACTGGGGATTTGGAGGAATTCTTAAACAATTTAATCCAAACAATCAAAAGGAAGAACTCTTAATAGTTACCTATGGAGTTTAGAAAGGACCAGCATTAAAATACCCTACTATTAAACATGAATGTTTATCTATAGTAAAATGTGTTTTAAAATTCCAAGATGATCTTCTAAACTAATATTTTTTAATTAGAGTTGATTGCTTTGCAGCAAAATAGATATTCAAAAAAGATGTTTAAAATCTCAAATCTAAACATATATTTGACTTTTGGCAAAGTATATTTTCAGTATTTTACTTTGATATTGAATATATCAAAGGTGGACATAATTCTTTACCCGACTTTCTAACCTGTGAATATTTACAGGAATCATTATGAGTAACAGAAATTGTGGCCGCGGTCAAGGCCGAGGCAAATACAATTCTACCAGTAATTTTAACAGTAAACAAGATTGTATTTTTTGGCCATCAGAATTCCCCAATCTCAACAGAACACAAGAGGCTTCTACTAGCAAAACTGCGAAAGATGTCCTCATCCCAGAACAATATATTATCAACAGTGTAACAGAAGAGACAATTCTCTTCATTGAATCCACAAATGAAAAATGGATGACTGATCCATGGGAATTTAAGAAGCGATACTGTCAGCTCAACAATTTTCCCCTCATTTCGACTAGTATAGTTATATCTATGAGGCAATCATCATAGAAACAACAACTACGAAGATTAAGCATACACTCCATGATCCCAACATAAACACTATCCCCATTACTTTCAGTAAGGCCACTATCTGTATTATCATGCCCGTTAGTCAATGGGGCATCCATCCACATATAACTCGCAGTCTGGACATCAGTAATAAAGAAACAAAATATAGCTATTGGGATTATATTGATTTCATTACCTATATGTTTTATTATCAGAATCTTGTCCACAACCATACATGGTTTATCAGAATTTGTCCATAAGTTCTCAACAACGAGCTACCTAATTGGATTCTTGTCTGGTGGGATAAATTCAGTATTACACTCGACACATTACCCGAACAAGTTCAGACATAATTTAAAGAGTGACAAGCAACCCATTCTCTCCTAATAGGAAATAAAGACATTTCAATATCCAAGTCAGTAACCCATGTCATTATTCGTTTCAACATCCCATGGATTTGGAAATGAGATTTGCAATGTGATTACGAGAACAAATCCAAAGGCTAAAAAGTGTTTTTTACACTAAATGGTGGGACAAATGGATGAACCCTCATTTATCATAATTAATTAAGGCAATCAAAACTCATACCCAAGCCTGATTTGATGCTATCCCAAAAGCTCTACTAGCCCAACTGGAAACCCTTTGATCAATGCTCAACAAGAGTGAAAACAACATTTTCCTAATCTACTTGAAAAGGAATTACTCATCAAAACCATGAATTACTTCAAGGAGTAGTTTCTCCATGCCCTCGTTCCAGAAGATCTATCCATGAAATCAGTAAGCAGCCAAACAGGATCTGATGAAAATGCATTCAACATTCTGGATGTAAACCAGGATCCAGAACCATCTGATCCTACCATTTGCAGATTTCTAAAAAAATGGAAGAAGTCAAGAAGGGTAAAGTGAAAATATAATCTTGTCTCTCACTACTAGTAACGGCAAACAAAAGAAGATACGCACTAACAGAAGATAACAAATCTACTTTTCATAAAGTAGATTCCCACTCACAGTACCCACTAACAGAAGATGACAAATCTAATTTTCATAAAGTAGATTCCCACTCATACGACTTCAACTCATCCAGGACATGCCGTTATCTTTATTTTCCTGCATCTTTACTTTTTGTAGTATAAAATGGAGCCTCACCCTTTGTTGAAGACATAACACTCATGTGCTGAGCAAAAAATAATAATATGCTGTCACTTCTCTCTAACTTCTCTCTCTAAGCCCTCTCTTAGATTACTACTAATCTTGTTCCTGTAAACATAATTCTTGAAGACATAAATAGTCGAAGCTCTATATGGAGCTCTGTAAAGCTCCCTCTCCAGTAAGTTTCTCCCTTTAATTTAAACAATAATTGTTCATGAGACCATGTATGCCATAATTGAAATTTAATATAACCATTACTATGAACCTCAGTATTCATGATCCGTGCTAACTAAAGGAGCACTCAATGTGTCCCTGTTGAGGATGAAGAGGCAATTAATGTACATTCATAAAGTTTGAGAAACAATCAATGAATAGTTAGTGGGACGTCAACTAAGTCGCGTATTGATAAAGTCCGTCGAGTAGGGATTGCTTTAGGATCGTTGACCCATATAATACATTGACAAATGTATACTGGTTAGTCCTTCCACTCAGTGGGTGCATGTTGGTTAGCCCCAAGTTAGTATCAAAGCAATGAATAGTTTCGGTTTTATTAGTTTTTGGTCAATAAATACACATACATATGCGTGAAGTTATGAGACGTATACATAATACTTCTTCTCAAGAAAAATCTGTTACTATTTCTGATTTAAAAATGGAGGTCAATATTCTTAAAACTAAAATACAACAGTTACAAGTTGTGAATCAGATGATTTTCCAAGATCTAAATAACATAAAACAACAAATTTCTTGTAATAAAAAAATTATAGAAGAACAACCTGAACCTTCTTCTAATCAATATGATAATCAGTATGAATAAAGTAACATTTCAAAAATGGTATACCCGTATTATTTTAATTATAAAACCAGATTTTATATTTCAATTTTAAGAATATTGACCTCCATTTTAAATAAGAAATAGTAACAGATTTTTCTTGTGGAGAGATATTCTGTGTACGTCTCATAACTTCACACACACTGTAAGTCTCTGTAGGAAGAACCACATCTTCTTCCTTAATGTGATTCTGTAGGAAGCTATGAATATATATAGACACACACACAAACACACACACACACATATATATATATTTATTAATTATTATATATACATATATTATATACAAACATATATTTATATGTATATATATCACTCTACTTCTAAATGGGGCTTAGGAGGGAGAAACATTTTTAGACAAATTTACCCAACCATATCAATTCAATTCCAAAAATACCCTACAAACTTTGAATTCTATTGGACGTCTTTTACCTTTCATTTACAGTGCTTTCATTTTAAACATCTTTTGCTTTCGTTTACAGTGCTTTCACTTTAAACATCTTTTGCTTTCGTTTACAGTGCTTTCACTTTAAACGTCATCTACCATTCATTTACAATCCTTTCGTTTTAAATAATTTATTTCTTTTCATCTATATTTATAATCTCGAAACCTTTAAAACTTCACAATACTTTCAATCTTGGTTGAAAATATTTGATAAAGTAAAAATATGATTAGTAATCACTTCGAAAACGACATAGTACTTCCAACTTTGTTTGAAAATATGATTAGTGCTGATCAAGTGAGAATATGATTAATACTGCTCAAGCGAGAATCTGGATTATTATTACATGATGAATAATAACATATTAAACAATTTTTTTTATTTTAAACAATTTATAAAAATTAAGAATCTCAAAATTTTTAAAATCACACAGTACTTTCAGTCTTGGTTGAATATATTTGAATAAGCGTAATTACACTTCTAAAACTGCACAGAACTTTAAGTTTTGTTTGAAAATAATTGATAAAGCAAAAATGAGACGAATGGGGCAATTAACGACTCTTTGATTTTCAGTGCCAATCATAAAATCATTGCATTTAAGGAAAATGCTTTCAGATTAACTGGCTTATAAAAATCTTATCAATTATAAAAAATAAACAAATAAAATAAAATAAATGAATTGCCGACAACAAATGAGCCCATGAATTAAGGTAATGTAAACCAATTTATAATAACACATTCCAAAATTATTTCTAACTACAATTGAAACAAATAAGCCCACGAATTAAGGTAATTTAAATCACAGTATAATAACATATTCCAAAATTATATCTATAATTGAGCGTACAATTAAAACAAATGAGCCTACAATGATATCATCAACAATAACACACAGAACAGTTCCAAAACTAATAGTCAAAGCAGCTCATAAATTACTAAGAATCTTTCCTCTGTACATAATTTGGTTTGGATGTTAACAGTTATCACATTTTCAATTCTCCGTCATCAAAATCAAATATAGCAGTAAATAAATACAATTATAACATTAATGATAACAATAAAAAATTAACAGGCGATGAATGATAAAAATCAAATAAAGATTAGCAGGCTAGTAAAAATCTTATCAATTTTAAAGGAAAAAAAATTAGACAAATGAAATAAAATGAAGGAAGTGTCAAAAACAGATGAGCCTATGAGTTAAGGTAATCTAAACCAAATTATGATAACATATTTCATATTCTAATTGTATCTACATTTAAGCCTACAATTCAAAACAAATGAGCCTACAATTATATCATCAATAACAACACACTGAACAGATTCAAAACTAATAGCCAAAGCAGCTCAAATGAGGCAATTATACCTCTTAAATTACTAAGAAATCTTGGTCGACCCATAATTTGATTGGGCTGTCAATGGTTCTCTTCCAATCATCAAAATAATATCAGTTATGGAACTAAATGAATACAATAATAACATGAATAATAACAACAAAAACACTACATGCGTGAATTTGATTAATCAGAAAATTGTTTAAGAATAATAATTTGTTAAAAAATATCAATTATTAAAATGATTAAACAAATTAAAAAAATGAGTCGAAAACAAATGATTCTATGAAATAAGGTAATTAAACCAAATTATAATAACATAGTCCTAAATGGTATCTAATATTGTATATACAATTGAGTTTACAGTTTAAGGATACCTTCTCGCTGATGACCATGCTTAAGTCCTTTCGAATCCTCCTGTCCATTGCTACTGCCCTTGATTATGAAATCTGGCAGATGCATGTCAAGACTGCATTTTGAATGATAATCTTGAAGAGCGCATTTATATGACTCAACTAGATGGGTTCATGGAGAAAGACCAAGAGGGCAAGGTTTGCGAATTGCTGAAGTCCATTTATGGATTTATGCAAGCGTCCCGATCATGAAATTTCAGATTCAATGGAACTATCAAGAACTTTGCTTTTGAATAGTTAGTGGACAAACCCTATGTGTATAAGCGGATACATGAAAGGAATGTGATTTTTCTAGTCATATACATAGATGATATTCTAGTCATTGAGAATGATGTAGAAAAATTGTCTGATGTCAAGATTTGGCTTGCAAAACAATTTGATATGAAAGATCTTAAAGAAGTTGCATTTGTCTTAAGTATACAGATCTTTCAAAATAGGAAGAAGAAAAAATTGACACTGTCTCAAGCATCTTATATTGATAAGGTGATTGAAGTTATGCAGATCTCAAGAACGAGGAACACGAGACAATAATTTGGATCCCGCCAATTTAGAAATTCTCCATTACAAGAAAAGATAAAAAAATATTTCTATCTTTTCTCCATACGTTTATCTAAATATGTATGATTGCTGTATGGTTTTATATTTAATATGATTAAATATTTTTTTGAAGATTTTTTATATTCCGCCCACAAACCGTTCATGATTCATTAATTTTCTTCATTTTTTTAAAACCCAATCCAACAACTTATGTATCAGATGTTGGATCAGATTGAGATCATTATGTATACCGACTCCGATTTTACTGGATGCCTAGATATTATTGAATGTATGTAGGGTTATATTTTTCTACTAGCTGAAGGTGTTGTCTCCTGGAAGAGTGCTAAACAGTCTCTTATAGCCTCCTCTACCATGACAGCAGAGTTCATAACATATTCTGAGGCATCTAATCGCGGGAATATGACTCTATAAGTTTGTCACAGGGTTGCGGATAGTGGATGGTATTGAGAGAGCACTCACGTTATTTTGTGATAGTAAGTCAGCAATCCTCTATTCTAATAACAACAGGAGCTCAACAAAGTCGAGGTACATATGCATCAAGTTCCTGGTTGTTAAGAAAAAAGTTCAGAGTTGGCATTTGTCTATAGAGCACGCGGAACAAACTCCATGATTGCGGATCCGCTTACTTAGGGATTGCCACCCAAATAGTTTCATGAGCATATTGCTCTTATGAGTGTCATATTGGTTGATGATATTCAATTTTAGTGAGAGTTTGTGCTTTTGGATGTTCCTCTTTATAGACATATTTTCAACTATTTTGGTTTATGGATATTTTAAGGTAATTTATGCAGAATTAAAGTTTTGACTAATTCACACTCTGATTCTGATATAGTTTGATCTAACTAAGGTTTACGGAGAACCAGTTGGAAATATGCATGTTATGATTTCATTACATGAAATTTACATATTACACATCTACATCATAATCCATGTCATTAAGTTGTATTGACACGTGATCATTGATGGGTTGAGTTATGATTGATGTAACAAAGACCGCTTTGATCCTATGTTTGTATGATCGATGAGAAACCATTCTATTCTCCCTAATATCCCATCGTTAGAAAAAAAACATAGATGTTTAATCAAAAGAGACTCTCTGATAGAGAATCGTGTAGATCTAGAAGCCTAACCGCTCGGTTCTAAATTGTGATCTACTGTCATTAATTTAAGTACGTTTTAGTTTTACAGTTAAATGATTCTTGGTATGTTTAACATTAGTTTTTTTTAAAGATTTTAATGATTTTTGAATCTTAACATCTATTGCGTGCAACTGAACAGCATTTAGAGCATCTGGGTCAACCATAACATTCTGAAAATCAGCATCCATCGCAGCCGCCCTACCCACGCAAATTGCTTCCGCTTCAGCGACATCCACCATAAAAGGCCTATCAACAGACTTAGTCATTGACAGTATTGGAAACCCATGATCATCTATGAAAATCACACCAACACCAGTGCCCTTCTTACCATCACCTAAAGCCGCGTCCACATTCATTTCCATAATGCCTTTCGAAGGAGCCTTCCACACACACTGACTCTTCCCTGGGCAAGGAAGCCGAGGAAAGGAGAGCATCATTAAACTGATCGAAAGAAAGGACAAGTCCGAAGCACGCTTAATAACAGCGTTGGGAAATCTGGGTCTTCATCCGTGAATCATGGAATTTCTCTCTTTCCACCAAGTCCACGTAAAATTATAGAAAGTTCACAATCTTTCTTTGACGGACTACTAGAGAGCTCCATCAAGAAATTTCAACCGTTGGTACTCTTATCTGCAATCACATGATAGAACTCACTCTTTAGTATTTTTAACTTCATAAAATAAAATTAAAAGACGGAACAAAAAAGAGAGGAATTTCACAAAAGTAAATTAAAAAAAAAGAGATTCGAGTTTTAAATAGTTTAATATTTAAATTTAAATTAATATTTTATCATTTAAAGTTTAAAATGTGAACTACGAATTTGAATAAAAAAAAATATATTTTTTTAATTCTAAACTGATCTCATCTTCAGTAAACAAACAAAGAGGATATACTCAATCTACCCTCTCCAATTCTACTAATACAGAAAGAATTGCAATGGATCCAAATGAAAGGACTTTATACAAGACTAGTAATGTTTTAGAAATTTAATATAAAATTAGATAATTAATTTCATAATCATAAAAAATAGTCAATGTTTATCGGTCCACCGTAAAAAATATGTATCTCACTATTATACTATTTTGCCAGCAATTATTAAATTTAACAAAAATATAAATCTCTCTCTAGAAATCCATAGATTTGCAATCTTTACAAATTTTATCTCCCTCCCTATCTCTCCCTCTCTCTCTCCTTCTCTTCCCGTCTCTCTCACTTATATATAAATATATTTACATACCTCACTCTCTCTCTCAATCCAAAAATCCATAGATTTGCCATCTTTACAATTTTTATCTCTCTCCCTATCTCTCCCTCTCTCTCTCCTTCTCTCCCCGTCTCTCTCACTTACACATATATAAGATATATATTATGTTATATCATATACACCTTATACTATATACATAAATATTATATATACATACACACATATATAGTGAGAGTGAGACGGATAGAGAGAGATGAAGACAGAAAGAGAGAAGAAGAGAGAGATAAAAATGGTAAAAATGCATGATCTCCGGATTTCTTGAGAGAGAAAATTAAAGAATATATTAGTAACAAATTAATTAGAAATAATATTGAATTTAAATTAATTTGCTATATTAATTAAATTTAAAAAAAGTATATTTGTTTTTCAAAATATGTGATAAAATTTTATTTAAAATAGAAAATTTATCTAGATATTATGGATTCTCCTAACGAAAATGCTAGGAAAGTTGAGCTCTGCCCAAATGATGATGACCAACTAGAGCTACGTGTCCGCAAGTTTGTAAATTTCAGACACGAGGCCTGTAAATAAAGCCGCCTCATTCTAAACCACCGATTCCTAAATCATTTCAAACCCAAATCTATCATCTACAGAGAAGAATTGTTCATCACCGCAAACATGAACACATCCAAAGTATTACTCAATTTTCCTTCTCCATCTGTGTATTTACGCTTATGATTTTTGAACTATTACTATTGATCATATAGTTTTTTAATCGACAAATATAGGGGACTGAAGAGGTAAACGACCAAGGTGCGATTGAAACGAACGTGGAGACTGTAGATTATCGTTCGCCAGCAGGACAAGACCAAGAACCAACGAAAGAAAATGTTGGTATAGTTCATCTGAGTCGGAACAAACGCGAGGACCAAACCAATCGTGGTGCCTTGGCTGGTGCTGCTGTTGCTGTTGCAAACACCATGCGTTCCGCGAAGGATGCTGTTTTCGGTAAGGGAAAGGACGACACAAATTCTAAATGAGTTTCAGATTGTTTCTGTAACTTAGATAATTTGCTGCTTATTAGTATGAAATAAAGATAGAAGCCAATAAATAAAGATAGCATCTCTCCTTTATTTTAGAAACTCCTTGTAATGAAATATGCTTGAAGTTCGAAAACTAAAACAAGAGAGAACTGCTTTTATTTATAGATCAATAAAAACTGCGTGATTTTAAGAAATAATATAGTTATATTACATAATTAGATTTTTATCAAGATTTTAAAAATATTAGATTTTATCTGTTTTAATTTAATTTAAATATCATAAATGTTTTTTTATCTGTAATAGAGTTTTTATAATTTAAATATCATATATTTTCAGTTTTGTCATTTAAATATTATACTCTATCAATTATTCTCTCGATGTCTCTCTTAAAAGTATAAAATAATAAATGAAAATTTACATATATCTCTCCATCAATCTCACTCCACACCGAATATATCTCTCAAATCTCGCTCTATTTATCTTTCTATCGATCACTCTCTTTATCAAATTAAATATCTATTTATCCACCTCAAATCAAATATTTATCTCACCAAAGAGTATTAAATATAAATTAATATTTATTATTTATATCAATTAAGATTGAATATTTACTCTTTCACCAATGGTCACTGGACATTGAAGTCGATTTCTCTTCTCTATAAATCAAGAGTCGTCGCTTCTCTATAAATTAAGTGTGGTCATTGGACATTGAAGTCGATTTCTCTTCTCTATAAATCAAGAGTCGTTTCTCTATAAATTAAATGTCGTCCAATGTCGTCCGACAGAGAAAGCTTATGATCTTTCAGAAATTTTTTTGAAAAATCAGAAAAAAATTTGAACAAACTATTCTCTCTACATGTATTATTCTACCAAATCATAATAATTAATATCCATCAGGAGAAAGTTTCTGTTCTTTAAGATTTTTTTTTGAAAAATCAGAAAAAAAAATTTGAACAAACTATTCTCTCTCTACATGTATTATTCTACCAAATCATAATAATTAATATCCCTCAAAGTAGGGATTTATAGTCTACATATTATGTAGATTTAATGGTTTGAAATATAAAATAATTGATTTAAATATTGAAAAATGAAAAAAGGGGAAAAATTAAATTCAGAAAAAGTTAATTAATTAGTTATGAAGGTAAATATATCTATTAACAAAATGATTTAATTAAAAAAATTATTTTGACAGAAATCTATAGAATTGAAGGGTGACAAAAATTGAATTGGGTGTCTAGAGATTATTATTTGGTGTAATTTCTATAAAGGGCTTTATGCATAACTAGTAATTATTTTAAAATTTAATATAAAATTAGACAATTAGTTTCATAACTATAAAAAATAATCAAAATCTATGGGTTCACTAACTAGAAATACATATGTTCATATTATACAATTTTACTATCATTTAAAAAAATTGAAAACTTTCATTTATTGCTTTACTTGTTTGAATTTTTTTCTAAAATCTCTCTCGCGGTCTCTCTCATCACACACACATTAAATTTGACAGAAATCTATAGAATTGAAAGGGTGACAAAAATTGAATTGGTGTCTAGAAATTATTATTTGGTGTAATTTCTATAAAGGGCTTTATGCATAACTAGTAACTATTTTGAAACTTAATATAAAATTAGACAATTAGTTTCATAACTATAAAAAATAATCAAAATCTATGGGATCACTAACTAGAAATACATATCTTCATATTATATAATTTTACTATCATTTTATACTATTTTACTATCATTTAAAAAAATTGAAAACTTTCATTTATTGCTTTACTTGTTTGATTTTTTTTCTTCTAAAATCTCTTTCGCGGTCTCTCTCTTATCATATACATATATATATATAGACACCCAATTCAATTTTTGTCACCCTTTCAATTCTATAGATTTCTATAAAGGGCTTTATGCATGACTAGTAACTATTTTGAAACTTAATATAAAATTCGATAATTAGTTTCATAACTATAAAAAATAATCAAAATCTATGGGTTCACTAACTAGAAATACATATCTTCATATTATACAATTTTACTATCATTTTATACAATTTTACTCATTTAAAAAAATTGAAAACTTTCATTTATTGCTTTACTTGTTTGAATTTTTTTCTAAAATCTCTCTCGCCGTCTGTCTCTCATCACACACACACACATATATATTATTGTGTGTACACATATATATTGTATATACACACCCACATATATACTAGTTGATACGTACGTACACTTTGCACGTATTCAAATAATGTAAAATATACATATAATTATAAATTAATATTAACATTAAAATAAATACATCATCATCTTTAAAAATTATTCTATATCTAAAGTAAAAGTGAAATAGTCATAATAATAGCTTATTTATAGTGCTAAAATTTCAGTGCTATTTGAATAGTAAGAAAATAGTTTTATTTTACCAGTTTGTCAAGTTCTTAAGAAACAATTACATCATATTAAGAGACATTTCTTGTATTCAAAATATATTAATTTCTTTCTATAAATTTATGTATATGAATTTTCATGTTACTAATATCATAAATATTATAGAATATTTAAGTTATAAAAAAGAAATAATTATTAATTTATAATTAAATATTAGTTATAAAAGTTGAAATCCATCTACGAATATTTACGTCTCTAATACATAAGATCATCAAAATTAATTTTACTAATTATAAACAAATTTTTATTAGATAAGAAAAATAAAACATTCTCAAATTAATTAAATGAGAAATGGGGTGAAGTACTTAATTTGTACTATATTTTAATAGACTTTAAAGGGTAAAAAGGAGAAATCAAAAGTTTCTCTACTTTAAACCCCTTTTAATATAGTACTAATAAAAAAGTATGTGTTTCGCACGTATTAAATTAATTTAAATATATGTAGGTTTTAAAATTAATATTAACGTTAAAATAAATACATGATTTGAAGATTTATAAGAAATTTAAACGTAAAATAAAGTAGTAAATAATATAAATACATTAACTTATTTATGATGTTGAAACCGTAATATATAGCACTCCTAGTTGAAAAACATTGAAAACGATTTTATTTGATCAATTTGATATATTTTCAATAAATAATTATCATATTGAGGAGTAATTTATCTTATGAAAACATATACTAATTCATTTCTCTAACTCCATTTATATGAATTTTCATACAACATATTATAAAATGTTAATTTAAAAATTTTTACGAACAAAAATAAATATTTGTTGTATAAAAAATCTTTCATATGTATAAATATTCATGTATAGAATTACGTAATACTATAAAAATATTTCATTTTATTAACTATTAATAAAAAAATTATTATGAAAAAACAAACTTTTATTTTAGGAATTAAATGGGAAAATGTGAAATACCTAATTTATACTATATTTTAAGAAAGTTTAAAGGTAAAATGGGGAATCAAAAGGTTTTTCTCTTTAAGATCCTTTTAAAATTAAAAGTTTCTCCTCATCATTTCAAAATTAATTTCATTTATTGGAAAGAAAATAATATCAGACATGCAATGACTTCACTCAAATTATTTCTCTATCTTAATCTTCTTGGACATAGGCTCTTCGGTAGTATTGCATTCGCTGTTACCCATTTTGTCAAGGTCATTAACTTTGCACAACTCCTGCACGATTATCTGCTTTTGTGCCCTTTCTTCTACACTTTTCTTGTCCAATCTTACCAAAAATGCATACTCGTTGTCCTCAATTAGCACCAGATTCCTATTGTATTCACTTTTTTCCTTTTGCTCAAATTGGGAGAAAATGATATATTGAAAAATGAGAAACAATATCTATCTTTGTAAATTGCATACTGTAAAAATATGATTCTTTAAGTGTATGATAAATATATATATGTTAGCCAATATTCATGCACATAAATATGCATGTATGATTAAGTTTAGTAATAATATGCATGTATGATTAAGTTTAGTAATGTTTACCGTTAAGAGATGCTCCGAGTACTTTGAATATTACATCCAATTAAGTATTCAGCAGCGTAAAAAATAGTGATATAGGCCTCATAAAAAACAGTGGCCCTCAACACATATATTCTAATGTATGAAACATCCTCAATATTACATTTAATGCATCAATCAGTGGGATTATTTGAATGAGGATATACCCTTCCACTGCATGAACGAAAATTCTCAAACCATGGATTATATTTTTTTAGGACCTTTACTTATTTTGCAATAAATGAACAATATTGATCATCATTTTTGCCTTAAATTATATCATTCGGAGCATCCTTGAATTTTTTGTTGTAACCAAATTTTTTTAGCCTTTTGCAAATGTGTTTGATTCCATCCTATGCATAAAAAGAATAGTTAGCACATATTACATTTTATTATAAATTTAAAAATATTGAAGTATATAAGATAACGTAAAAGAAGAGTAAAACATTACATTTAATTTAGATAATAGTTAAGTGCATTACAATACCTTTGTTTCATTTCTGCAACTTCCTATATCTGAGGATTGATAGCTATGTCACTTATACTTGTAGTTGATAAGCTTAGTTCTTTTGTTAAATTATCCAAAACATAAATATTAGTTATTATCAGTACATGGTAAATGTAAATTGAGATTCTTTTATCATAGATATACTTTTGTAAATGCTAGATTTTACATTACTGACAACAATAATAAGATTATCTTCCGTTGTATCTTCAAGTAATTGGCCTTCATTTTCTGCAAGATCTCCCCACAAAGCCAATTTCATTGTCACTAATCTGTATATTAGCATAAATATATCATTTAGTATTATTCATGTTAGTTAAACATTTCAAAGGAATGTGGGGCATATACATATCATTTAGCAAAATGATTTCATATTTTTTCGTGTGACGTTCACCACCCTTTCTATTCTTTATAGTTTGTAAAGACCTCACACTTCTTACAACGCCCATAATATCTGTGGAAAATAGAAGCATAATGTTTATGTTTATATGGAGTAAAGTCTTTTATTTTTTGCAGCATCTATGCGTTTGTGAGGTATTACTATATATAGGAGAGGTAAATATGTGTTGTGAATGGTTACCGAACATGTTTTTAGTGTCAAAATTAGCAACCTCCATGAATTCGACGAAGTTGCAGCTTGATGAATTGATAGCAATCTTTTCTTCAGCTTCTTAAATGTCACTAATGGATGAGAATGATATCTCAATCTCATCATGTACATTGAGATATCTTCCATTAACTGGTTTTACTATACCAATTTTTACAAATATATGTATTTCCCTTTTGTATCACTTGGTTGAACTTCTCAATTATCCCGTTCAACATAACAACTTGTATTTTTTGGCCCTCCAAAAAAATTGTTCAACACTGTAGAGATTGATTCATAAATTGATATGAAGTAGAATGGATAATAGCGATAAAAAAAGAATGGAAAATATTATCACATACCTCCTCATCAATTAGGATTAGTTTCATAACTTGCACTGGACTTTTATTATTGTTGTATGTCTCAGTTGAACCTTTACGAAGAACATACACCTTTATAGTCCATTATTTTAAGTACATTTCAAGCTGTCGTAGGAGAACGTATGTCATTTTCTGAAAATTGTAGATAGAAATCTGATAGGGGTGGAAAGGATTGAGAACTTGGTAAGTAGTACTTTATATTCTGGAAAAAATTTTCACGGTAGCATTGTGCTGTAATATGTAGGATATATATAGAGTTGGAGGCGACTCTTGTTATTATAATGTTTTTCTTTTGCTATTCTATCTATTACAAATGTTTATGACGTATGGGAATACATTTTTTTTTTATAATTATAAACATTTTTTTATGTTTTCTGTAACTATTTTATATTGTATGTTATTATTCATGATGTGATTGTATTAGATCTTTTTTGTTGTACATAATATTATGGAATGCAAATTTTGAAATATGTTATTACAATTGTTTTTTGAAAGTATTTTAAATACAATATCATATACAATTGTAGGCTCATTCGTAGTCAATACCTCCATTTTGAGTGTAGCCTTTGGCTATTACCTTAGTTTTGAATGTCTCCACATTCCCATCCGAACCTCTCTTTTTTTTATAAATCCATTTACATCCTACAAGTTTTATCCATTCAGGAGGATCTACAAGTTTCCAGACTCCGTTCAAGTACATCGATTATATCTCGATGGCTTCTTGCCATAGGTTTGCTTCAGAACCAGCCATGACTTGCGAATAGGAAACAGGTTCATCATGATCCTTATCTAAGACTGCTGTCAAGACATCTCTATAAGACATTTACTTGTTAGGTTGTCTCATAACCCTCCCACTACGTCGAGGCTCCATAGGTTGTGGCTCCTGTTGTGGTTCTTCCATTATTGAATCAGAAACAATTCAATTCGTGATTGGGGAGTCGGTGTCCTCCCACTCAATAATTTCTCTAGCACAAGTGTGCTTCTCGGCGTCACACTTTTTATATAGTTCTCTTCAAGAAAACGTGCATTTTTGCTCACAAATGTTTTTCTATTGGTCGGACTATAAAAGACATATGCCTTCATTCCCTTGGGATAACCTACAAATATGCATAATTCTGATCGACTGGCCAACTTACCTATCTTCGGTCTTAGTACGTGTGTCGGGCATCCCATATCCTAAAGTGGCTTACGGATGACTTTCGTCCACTCCATCTTTCATATGTTGTACTAAGCACTGTCATGTCAAAAGTTATATCCTACGAAAGTTGATATGTGTGTGACACGATTCGACTATTCCATAAATTTGAAAGTTGCACAATCCATGTTTTTTAGACTCGAAATTAGGTTGCGATGGGTAAACCCTGTTGCACTTGTAAGCTTTGATTTGATATCTTACGAGCCACGTGGTTCCACCCGAGTCAAAAGTTATGCCCTATGAAATTTGACCTGCGCGTGCCACGATCCTTGTGTTACAGAAATTCTAAAGCTGCACAGTCCGTGTTTTTTGGACTCGAAACTAGGCTACAATGGGTAAACCCTTTCGTAGAACTTGGTTCAGAATATGCCGTTGTTTCCAAGACATATCCCTAGAACTAATCTGGGAGGGATGAGTAACTCATCATGTATCTAACCATATCCATCATAGTTCGATTCCTTTTTTCTGACACACTATTATGTTCTAAAGTGCCAAATGCTGTAAGCTGAGAAAGAATAC
This sequence comes from Datisca glomerata, assembly GCA_003255025.1. Lineage (NCBI taxonomy): Eukaryota > Viridiplantae > Streptophyta > Magnoliopsida > Cucurbitales > Datiscaceae > Datisca > Datisca glomerata. The sequence goes on along the minus strand of QANY01004974.1, from coordinate 58,637 downwards.
ATTCTTCCTTAAGAAAATCTTCGAATTCTTCTAGTAAGTACTCTTCACCATGATCAGATTATAGTGTTTGGATTTGTCTATATAATTGCTTTTCAACCATAGCCTTGTACTTTTTTAACTTTTCAAAGGTTTCAGACTTTTGGCCTATTAGATAAACATGTCCAAAATGTGAGATAATCATCTGTGAATATTACAAAATATTCATAACATCCTCTTGCTTGGATATTTAATAGAAAATATACATTACTATTTACGAGTTCAAGGTATTGGGTGGCTCTTTCACCCTTTGCTAAAAATGGTCTCTTACTCATGTTGCCTTCTATGTAGGATTCACATGTGGGTAGTGATCTCACACTTAAAGTTTGAACTGGATCATCTTTTGCAAGTCTCTTAATCATGTCTACGCTAATATGACCAAGACATAAGTACCTCAAGGAGGTATCATCGATTGAGTCAGACTTCAACATTTTACTATCCCTTTGTAAATCAATATTTACTTTAGTTTCATATATCATTGGAATTGTTGGTTTTACATAGAATAAGTTATTTATCAACCGTGCAGTAGTAATTAAGCAATCATTTAAAAAAATATCAATATCTTTATCAATGAAATTCATAGTGATTCCTTGCTCAATTAAACTAGCTACTGAAATAAGATTTTTTCAAACACCGGAATATAATAAACACATTGTAAAACCAAAATTCTATTATCAAATGACAATTTAATAGTTTCAACTGATACAACCGATACTAGTGCTCCATTCCCCCAAAGGAAGCTGAACTCACCCTCGCCAAGCCTTCTGCTTTCGAGTTTTGCTTCTTAGCTTTCTTGCGTTTTTTTTCACGCCAGAGGTGAAAGGCTTACTTTAAGTAAAGTTTACATCTCCAGTTTTCTTCTTGCTCTTCAAAAATAGGGTCTAAGCAGCTTGCAACTCCTTCATAGGCTCCATAAGTTAGTACCTCAACTTATTCATCGAATAATTAAGTTTGAAGTTCTCAAAAGTGTCTGGCAATATCTCAAGGATCATATCACCATCTACCTCAGCACTCATGATCTCCATCTATTTCAGATAACTTATGATCATCATCATTTGTTTCTGACAGGAGTTCCAGATTTCATTCGGCAGTTAATGAAGTTTTGCACAACAGCCTGTTTGGCTTGACGACCCTGATCCCCGAATATTTTTTTGATGTTCAAGATTATATGAACGATGGTTTTCATGTTCTGATTTTGTTGTTGCAACACATTGCTAACATATGCCAAGAATAAATAAAGTGGCCCTTCAAAAATAGGGTTTTCATGTCTGGCAACTCCTGTCAATCTCATCAGAACGCAGCCAAGAAGCAGATAAACATCATTTTTCTCTTGAGTCGATTTAGCAATAGGCTCAAGGGGACAAAGGGTGGTGAACACAAACTTGAAATTTTCTACCGTCAATACGATATCACGACTACGTTTCCAATCCATGTAATTTTCACCAGTAAGTTTGTTCACATTGAAGATCGTTGAGAGGGAGGATAATTACATGATTACGAAAAAGAATAAATAAAGTGGTGTAAATAACTACTTAATCATTTAAGAAAGTATTAGCATGATGAAAATACTTAAATATTAAAAAATTCAATAAAAATATTTCTTCTATGATGTTACAATCAACAACGATAGCTTGTTTCATCTATGGACAACGCCCAAGCTACCTCCTATCGCATCGAGACTCTTCTCGTTTGGTTAACGCTTTTCAAGATGTCACTACATCTAGCTTAACCAATCACCAATGGCTTTGGTCACCTTGGTCCCATTGACTACATCTTATGAGATATTCCAATGGGCTTTGGTCTAAGTATTTAACTAACACATCGACTTTAAAGGTTGCTATAAACTAGCACTCCGTCTAGGAACTGTCCTGCCTCACCACTTCCTTTACAATCTTTAGCTTCTCAAATAACTCGATGACTCAAAGCATGATTCTCAAGTTTCTCCCACTGAAGAGAGGACCATTAGGGCGGTTCTAAACCATTTCTCGTGCCACGATCTAGTTTGCGTTTAGGACCTTATGATTGTTTCAACGTAAACGATCTTTCCACTTGGTTTTTGGAAAAATGAATTTTTCTTTGCTTTTTCAAAAGAATATAACTCTTTATAAATTTGAAAAAACAAGTTTTGAAAATTATAAACTTTAAATCACCATTTAAAAAATATAACTTTTATAGGATTCACATTGTATTTAAATTATTACCCATTATAAATTTAAATTACAATGATGCATGTACATGTTACATGGCATTTTGATATTGGCATATCCTATTTCTATATGACATGTTATATGATGATACAAGATTAATAACAAATCATACATTAAAAATTAACCTATCTATTGCTCATTACAAATTACAACCCATAAAAATAATAAATTTATTACAATAATTTAAATATTAGTCTTCATGGCGTATGCAGTTGTTTGATTCTCCTTCAGGAAGTCCCACATCTTTGTAACTCTTTACTAAGGTAAAGTCCCATTTTTAAAATGTAAATTTCAATTTTAAATTTAATTTTCCAATAATTTTTACTTTGATAAATAAATTACCAAGTAAATTAATCAATTGATTTATATTTTAAAAATAATTTATAAAATAAACTCTAATTAATTAGTGTTGAAAACTTATCGAATTAAATAAAAATAATTTTTAGGAACTAGATTGGGCTGGAATCAAATTCTAAATCTCTATGAATTATTTGGGCTCAGCAACCTTTGCTTAGTCCAACACATCAATAAACTTGGTGGGTCCACGCCAGCCTAAGGTCCAACATGGTCTTGTGCACACTAGGGTTTCCAAAATCTTAAGATTTCCTAAACCCAAAAGTTTTCAAAACCCCAAGATTTTCAAAATCCAAAAGCTTAAAAAACCTCAAGGTTTTCTAAACCCAAAAACTTCCAAAACCTCAAGGTTTTCTAAACTCAAAAGTTTCTAAAACCTCAAGGTTCCCTAAACCATAATTAGGAAACCTACGGGGGCGAGCAGCGATGGCAAGCGGCGGCGTGCGGCAACGTGAGACAGCAGGCGATGACGTGGTGCAAAGGCAAGTGGCGGCGGTGACAACGAACTGTGGCGACGGCTATGACGAACGATGACTTTTCTTTTGATGACATATTTACATGGAATTTAAAGATATAACTTTTGCAAAAACAAAATCAAATCCTATGCCTCAATTTTGGCGTACATCAATTCTATAATTGAAAATAAACAACTAGAGCAAATCGATCGGGATCCATTCATAAAACACATTCAAACATGCTTTGATCTATCATACAAAATATATGCCAATATAACAATATCCATACATACATAGTTTAATCACTAAATATGAGAACCCAAGGTTCTGATACAAATTGTTGGATCGAGTTTTAAAAAAAATTAAAGAAAATTAATGAACCACGAATGGTTTGTGGGAATATACAAAATTTTCAAAATAAAATATTTAATCATATTAAATATAAAATCATACAAAAATCATACATATTTAGTAAACGTATCAAGAAGAGATAGAAATAATTTTTACCTTTTCTTGTAATGGAGAATGTCTGAATTGGCGAGATCCAGTTTTTTGTCTCACGTTCCTCGTTCATGTTGAACAAATCAAGAATCATTTAACTATAAAGTGGAAGCGTACTTGAATCCATGATAGGAGATAACAATTTAGAGCTGAGCGGTTAGCCTTCCAGATCTACACGATTCTCTATCAGAGAGTCCCATTTGATTAAGCCTATATGTTTTCTATATAACGATAGGATATTAGGAAGAATATAATGGTTTCTCTTCAATCATGTGACCTGAGAACCATAACCACTTATGATAATTTATCTTTTGGTATTTCTATTTTAGCCCATCATAAAAATAGAATTAATCTTAAAGTCTCTACACATCAAATAGTTCACAACCTATCAGATACATTAAAACCCTAATTATCCAAAATCTTAGTTGAACTCTTTAATTGAGTTTATACTTATTTGACAGTCAGTAATATATATTATTCACATCTAAGTTAAACGTTGGATTAATGATCCAATAATAGATTCATTGTTTCACGATTCAGATGGGATTATCATTAAGGATTTAAAAGTTTCTCGCAAGTATGTACACGTGATTAAAATCATGAACTTTGGCAAAACTAGCTTTATCAAGTGAGATTCTCCTTCTAAAATCTCCCACTTTGTTGGTATTCTATTCTATGATAAGTTTACGTTTTGCCTAAAAAACAGAAAAATACTAGAGAGATTTTTATAAATAGGCTCTTGTAAAAAATGATTTTAAAAGTTTTATAAGTTTTTAACGAAATTCAGTATTTTTTATAGGAAAAAAATACTAGGTTGTCTATTTAGTTTTTCAATTAAAATTAGTGAATGTTAATCAAAATTCTACTCAACAAGCTCACGTCAATAAACTTAGTAGAGCTTCTTCTTCTCCAATACACAATGTGTCAAATACCAGTCACAAGAGCAAGCCGTGCAGCTTGACTATTTTACCAAGGACTCTTCTGCCACCTCAGCACCACCTTGGCAACATCTCCGCCTCAGCTTCAATGACAACTCAGAAGCTTCATCGAGAGGATAAATTCTGTTGTAACAAATGCTCAATCTTCACTCAATGATTGGTAAATCTAAAGTATATTCTTCATCAATCATTAAGTGACATTTATTTCTTTCTCTTTCCAACTTTTGGCACATTGTGTATTTATTTTTATTCCTTGATTTTCATATTCTTCTTCTTCATGTATATGTAATAGAGTAAGTTATTCTTTGTATTATTCAGTCATCAATCAATACTCAGAAAAGGCATTTTGGCATATCTCTTTCTGATTTGACGTGGTATGAGAGCCATAACTTTATGCATCTGTTATCTACAACGACCACTCAACCCAGCTCAATCTTGAGCTCTGCTTTAGCAGTTGCAAACTTTGAAACAATTGACCATACTGGTACCTGCAAATGCAAATGCCAACAATGCCTCAAATCCTTAAATTCTTAACACTATACCACCTCATGTTGTGGCTCACTCTTTCAACTTAAATTCTGCCTTAAATCTGCCAAACATGTTACCAAACAACATGTTAACCATTTCAATTCCTTTAAACATAAACAATTATGTGTTTTGGAAATCCTAAATATTATCAGTAATAAGAGCCTATGATTTAGAGAATTACCTTCTTGGTCTTGTGCAAATGCTAGACGAATTCATACCCCACCCTCAATAATAATATTCAGGAAGCACTCCTCACTAAAGCTCCATTCATTCTCAACCCTGGTTACATAAGCTGGAGGAGGAAAGATTAATAGTTAATGAGATGGCTACTTGCCTTCATCATAGAGGCAATGTTTGGGCATGTAGTTTGATGCCTCACTTCCCATGAAGTCTGGAGATCCTTGGAGAAAATATTCACCTCTCGATCCAAGGCCAGAACACTACAGCTCATATTTCAATTGAAGACAATAAAAAAATGTTCACTCTCCATAAATGATTACATTCTTAAAATGAAATCAATTGCTGCTAGCTTATCTTCCACTGGCCAACTAATTTCTGTTGAAGACCTTCTGTTATACATATTTGGAGGCCTTGACAGTGAGTATGACTCTGTTATTGTCAACCTCACTTTAAGGTTTGATATTGACCCCCTTCATGAGTCCCAGTTTATGCTCCAAAGCCAAGAAATGAAGCTAGAACAGTTGAATACTACCAACTTAGTATATGCCTTTCTACCTTCTACCAACATTGCCTCTTTTCCCAAACAAGACAACAGAAATCAAGTCCGTCCCAACCCTCAGAACAATAGCTACAACAGAGGTAGTTTTTCCAATTTCTGAGGTAGGAGAAGAGGAAGAGGCGAAACTGGCTCTAGGCAATTGTGCCAAATCTGTAGGAAGTATGGCCATTATGCTTCCATATACTATAATAGGTTCAACCACGATTTTCAAGTGCTTGATCATCACAACAACAGTAATTCTTCACAGAACACTCATGCTCGATACTTCACTCAAAGAACTCCTTCATTGAACATGGCCTCCTCAAATTCTATTGATGATGTAGCTTGGTACATGGACAGTGCAACTAGCACCCATGTGACCCCTAACTTGTCCAACCTCTCTTTTAAAAATGACTAAAAAGGAAAGAGTAAGCTAAGGATAGGAAATGGTAAGTTTCTTAGAATCTCACACACTAGTCACTCATAACTTGCTACTCTAAACAAACATAGGTCCTTATCATTGAATTCCATACTTTGTGTCCCCTCAGTGGCTAAAAACTTAATCAGTGTTTCTTAATTAACCTATAATAACCCTATCATTGTTGAATTTATCTCTTAGTATTTTTTGTGAAGGATAAGAGTACAAGGGATGTTCTGTTGCAGGGTGTCCTTCAAAAAGATATGTACCAATTCCCTTTCACCAAACATAAGCAAAAACATCTCAGTCCTTCATCCATCGCTGAGATCACTCCAAAAGCTTTTCATATGTATGTTAGTCCTAGTTCTGATTTTCAAAGTTTTGTCAATCCAAGTTACATAAATAATGTCAATATATGGCATCAGAAGTTTGGACATCCCTCATCTGCAGTATTAGGTCATGTTTTTAGGCTTGTAAATCAATCTTATTTTGATGCAAACAAGCTTACTTTCTATGATTCCTGTGCCTTGGGAAAACATCATCAATTTTCATTTCCTCTGTCAGAGTCTAAAGTAACTAAACCATTTGAATTTTTACATTCTGATGTCTGGGGTCCTACCCTAATATTATCCAAAGATGGATTTAAATATTATGTCCATTTCGTAGATGACTTTAGCAGATACGGTTAGATTTTTACCTTAAAATTGAAGTCTGATATGCACCAAACATTCTTAAACTTCAATACTTATGTTGAAAGAACTTTTGACACAAAAATCATTTACCTGGAAACTGAATGGGGAGGAGAATACAGAAAGTTAACTCACACCTTAGGCATTACCTTTAGACATCCTTGCCCCCACACCCATCAACAGAATGGGAGGATAACGAGGAAACACATAGACATAGTAGAAAGATGACTCTCTCTCCTTGCCCATGCCAAATTGACATTATCTTATTGTGGTCTGCTGTTCATTTTATTAACCTTCTCCCTACCCCAGCACAAAACACCCTATAACATCCTCTGTTCTAAACTAGGTAACTATAACATGCTCAAGGTCTTTAGATGTGCTGCATTCCCTATCTTAGACCTTACAACCAATATAAATTCTCTTTTCACACCACCTTCATTGGCTACAATCATTCTCATAAGGTCTATGTTTGTCTTGAGCACAAAACTAAAAAAGTTCACATTTCCATAAGTGTCTTATTTATTGAAACAGAATTTGCTTACTCTAAAATACTTTCTAATCCTATTTCACCCTCTACTACACCTACATATCTTTATATCCCTTCAAATAACTCTCATTCTCGTACAGTCTCACATAAGGACTCACCTGCAACAACATCTACTTCTACTTGGTCCGAGCAAGGTACTACTCTTGTTCCTCATCACTCAGGTACATCTTCATCTATCCCACTTACAACTTTCCTAGTTCTACGATTTCATTTATGTCTCACTCCACTAATACCTCAACCACTATTAATACTGCCGGTAGTCGCGGCGCGTGCGCGGTGGAAGCGTGGAGGCGTGTGGCCTTTTTAAAAAATTAAATTTTTAATAAAATTGAATCTTTTAATAAAATAAAACTTGTGCAACGCCACAATAACAAAATAAAAACTTTTATTGAAAACTCTTTTTCAATCAATCGAGATCTATTATATATTTATAAGTTAAATCTACAACATACAAGGTTATGAATCATATATCTTTTGTAGTCTATATCAAGTGTCCTTGCAAAAATCGATCGATCCTCCGTTCCCATGAAATTATTCCAACGATCAGTAGACTTCGAAATCTACACCAAGATCTTCCAAGTCACTCCCCAACGCATGAGATCTAGAGATTTACTGAGAATGACTTTATGAGTCAATTCTCTTAAAAATGTGATGATTATTCTTTTAGAGATTTGATTAACGTTTAATCATAGAAGAAAATCTCTTACCCCAATTGTGTTCTCAATTCAACTCTTAATTGATGAACTGATGATCTGATCAACTGATTCTCTCATCTCCTTTCAACAACCAATGCTATTAGAATAATATATGTATATATTCTAGAAAATGGCGTATCGGATTTTTAGAGATAAACTAAAATAATATTTAATTATAAAATTACCAATTGCAGTGGGACCCACTGCAATTGTGCACAACTGTAGTGCCACATGGCACTACAATGTGCTGTGAGCCAGCAAAGTGCCTCACGACACCACTGTAGTATCATGTGGCACTACAGTGTTGCACACTCAGTAGTGTAGTGCAACATGACACCACTGTAGTCCATGCCATTTTCTGATATCCTATCAGTGATTGACACGTGGCAATTACTGTGAATTAAATATTTATTTTAATCAGATAATTATCTAGATATCAATTAATTCAAAATTAACATATCTGATTATCCCTATCAACTAACTTATCTGTTATTTCACAAATAACAGATTTGGTTGATTTAAATTATTTAATTATCCAATTTCACAAGTTAGATATTCTTTCTCACTTATCGATAATTAAAAAAATCAATATTTATTTATATATATAGTTTACAAAAATTATATTTAAATACATAAATAATTCAACTAATTAATTCTTAATTAATTAATCACATATAATTATCTCATAATTATGTTCTTGCCCTAGAATAATTTTTTTTTGTAAGTCAGTCATTTTTTATGTCCTGAAATATTCACACGCTAGACACCATAGCATAGAGGTGATTTGGAGACCATGAACCTATAATCCTAAGCTCTAATAAACCATATTAATTAAACTCTTTAATCAAATATTCTTATTTATTAATTCCATTATTACTCCACTATAAATATGAAATTACACTTTTAGAGATTATAGAATGTATTTACAGAGTATTATCATATAGTCCACTGATATAATCATTTTATGTAATTCTGTCCTCCAATTATTGGTTCGTAAATTAGAATTGGTCAAAATTACCGTTTTACCCTTTTAATTATCTCTTGATCCGTAAGTGCCATTAATCCACTAGTGAATGACTAATTTATAATCTTATTATAAATTTGAGCTCAATAACCATTCAGTTCTAGAATTAACACTTAAGGGAACCAATATACAATCCGTTGTCACAGAATCTTCAAAACAAAAGTCACTAGCTTGATTAACAAAGAGACCTTAACGAGTGAATCAAAGATCCAGTAGACATGTATATGAGTTCATGACTATTCAGGATTCAGACTAATCTATATATGATCATAAAATTTATGTGTATTAAATCTTTATGATAAAAGCGACGGTAATAAATATATTAATTCACATCATTCCTGTCATATATAATCTTATTTTATAAAGTACTTTCACTAAGATGTCTATCCACATTAATGATCCGAATCTAGATCACACACATTCATAATGCTTAGTGAACTGTACTAGCAACCATTCATTAAAGATTTCATACTTTAATATGTTGCTGACAATTTTATTCATTATCTATGATCTTAATCCTCTCGTACTAATACAAGATCATAGTCTCATTAATGAATATAAAATTTTCAGATATTTATATAAATTATTCAACAATAATTTAAAAGAACAATTATAAGAAAAATGTAATCCTCCTTAAATTTTATATCAAAATATCAATATACATGCTTTGAAGGCATAACCCCTAACAAATACTTCACCCAAAACTACACTGGTACAACACATTCACTCAAAAATTTCATCCAAGGCACATAATACTTCATCCCCTGCTCCACCTAGTTTACCACACGGTGGCTCAAAACCTATGCACCCCATGGTTAAACAGGGTCACTTAAACCAAAACTTTTCATTGCCTTACTGTTGAGTCAATTGAACCAAAGTCTGTCATTGTTGCTCTTTCTCTCCCACTTTGGAAAGCTGCCATTATCACTGAATATGATGCCTTACTAAGAAACAGGACTTGGACATTGGTTTCCCACACTCCTGATATGCAGGTTGTCCAAAACAAATGAATGTTTAGGGTGAAGCAAAACACAGATGGTTCCATCCATAAGTATGAAGCCAAATTAGTGGCCAAATGCTTTCAACAGGTTCTTGGAGTAGATTTCTTTGAGACATATAGTCCAATAATAAAGCCTTGAACAATTCGAGTCAAACTTACACTGACAGTAATGTATGGGTGGAACATATAACAAATTGACTTTAATAATGCTTTTCTTAATGGTTACTTGCAAGAAACAATGTATATGAGGCAACCTCCAGTTTTGAAGACCCCTCTCAACCTACTTATTCTGTAAACTTCATAATCTTTGTATGGCCTAAGACAACCCCAATGGCCTGGTTTGACAAGATCAGAACTGCTCTATTTCAGTGGGGTTTTAGGGGCTCTATATCAAACACTTCACTTTTCTTTCAGTCAATCAACAAAGGCATAATTTTGGTCCTAATCTATGTAGATGACGTATTAGTCATTGGAAACTCCACCGCCTTTATCGATCAAGTCATATCTCAGCTTAACAAACAATATGCTCTGAAAACCTTGGGATCCCTAAGCTACTTTATGGGTTTTGAAGCTATTAGGAATTCCCAAGGTCTCTACCTCACTTAGAGCATATATGTTCAAGACCTTCTGGTTAAAACCAACATGGACTCAGCTAGGATCAGTTCAACTCTCATGTGTCCTGCTACAAAACTCAGTTCAGCTAGCACTCCCTTTCCCAATCTCACTCTTTACAGGAGTGTCCTTGGTCCCCTACAGTATTTAACCATGACAAGACCTGACATTAATTTTGTTGTGAACAAGCTTAGCCAATTCCAGTAAGCTCTAACAACATATCATTGAACTCATTCAAGAGGATCTTAAGATATCTCAAAGGTACACTACATTTTGGTCTTCACTTCACTCCAGCAGCATCTTTGTCTTTATCGTGCTACACAAATGCAGTTTGGGCTAGCTCTATTGATGACAGAAAATCCACCAGGGGGTTTTGCATCTTCCTAGGACCTAATCATATCAGTTGGAGTTCTGAGAAACAAATTGTAACTGTCAGATCCAACATTGAATCAGAATACATGGCCCTTGTCTTAGCAACTTCAAAAATTATTTGGCTTCTTTCTTTTTTTTTAGGAACTTCATCTCTCTATAATAGGTACTCCCATTATCTGATGTGACAACCACAATGCAATTTCCTTTGCTTCTAATCCTGTTTTCCACTTTCGAACAAAGCACATTGAAGTTGACATGTACTTCAATTGGGAAAAAATTCACTCTCACCTTATTGATATCAGATATGTTCCATCTTTAGACCAAGTGGCAGATGTCCTCACTAAACCTCTAGCACCATCTCTATTTAACTCATCAATTTCCAAGCTATGGGTGATTGCTTCCCCCCTTAGCTTGAAGAGGGTGTTAATCAAACTTCTACTCTGCAAGCTCACATCAGTAAACTTAGTAGAGCTTCTTCTCCAATACACAATATGTCAGATACCAGTCACGAGAGCAAGCCGTGCAGCTTGATTGTTTTACCAAGGACTCTTCTGTCACCTCAGCATCACCTTGGCAACATGTCCACCTCAGCTTCAATGACAACTCAGAAGCTTCATCGAGAGGATAAATTCTATTGTAACAAATGATCTTCACTCAATGATGGGTAAATCTAAAGTATATTCTTCACCAATCATTGAGTGACATTTTGTTTCATTCTCTTTCCTACTTTTGGCATACTGTGTAACTATTTTTATTCCTTGATTCTCTTATCCTTCTTTTTCGTGTATATGTAATAGAGTAGGTTATTCTTTGTATTATTTAGTCATCAATCAATATAAATAAAGGCACTTTGGCATATCTTTTTCTTATTTGACTATGACCGGTAGACCGATGTTTATCAAGTTTTTTTTTTGTCAAAGTTACATTACAAATTCTAAGGAGAATAGAGAAATATGACTCGAATCCACGACCTCTAAGGTATGAGTGTAAGAGTTTAACTAACTGTGCCGACCCAGCTCGTCGTCTATCAAAAATTATTTTACTAAACCACAATCTAGTAAGCATAAATTTTAATAACAAAATGCTAGACTATGGTGTAGTAGTAATTTTTGCTAGACCATGGTCTAGCGCATGTGTGATGTGTATTTCAACATTTTATTTTGTAAAAATGATCACATTTCGTTAAAAAATTAAAATGTCATGATTTCATTTTTTTTAACTCTCATAGTATTTCTTAAGCAAATTCTCGAAATAATACATTGAGATATTAAATTTAAGTCCCTAGAGCATTTTGGACTGAAAACCCGTTGGTATTCGTAATCTATTTGTACACAAAGTCAATGAAGCACGGGAACGCCTCGCTGACAAGTGGTGGCGATTGAGAGAGTAAAATTATTTCTTCCTTCTCCATTTGGAAATCAAATCACAAAGCTTAATTCAGAGAATTCTCACAAACTTCATGAAAACAATATAAAAATGACAACATTAATTCAAAAGAGATTCCTAATCTGCTAGGAGGATGTGATCAGAGGGAATTGCCGAAATGAGAGAGAAATTTACGAGCCATCCATTTACCCAAGGCAACTTGAGATCTAGTACTGAAGTGGACGTGATCTCTATTGAACCCATCGGTGCGGTTTTCCACTAGTTCCAGGGAGTCGATCAGGATTGTGTTCGGTAACCTTTTTGCAGCCCTCTCCTGTGCTTCCCTCACCTTCGCCAAATTGTCCACGTACCCTTTGTAATATGTGTCATATGCTGATGTTTCTATCTGTATCACAATTAATCCAAACTATTAGGATAGTTCGTCTTTGACAATGATCTGAGACGCATAAACAACAAAACACATAAAAAAACGCCGATACTGACCAGGAAAACAGGAAGATTTGGAAGGCAAAGATCAGTGCGGAGGTCGGTGATAAACTTAACGAAGTTATCTTCGTAGGCGTCAGCCTCCTGCTTAACAGACGCATCAGACTCACCTTGAAACCAAAAAAAAGCACGTATTGTTCCTCCTGGTTGAGAGGCTCTGGTTCTATTTAGCAACATGGCGTATTTTTCAGTCCCTTTCAACCAGTCTTTGATATAAGTTCCTCCAATCGCACAGGGAACCAAACCCACCACCCCAATTTTATGTCCACCTTTGGCATATAGCTCATTGGCAAATGCTAGTCCTGGTCCCACTCCATTCGTCTTTTTCCAATCAATGTCCTTATGGATTGGCTCAACTGCTTCGACCCATGTTAGATTAGCATTCAGCCTCACTATCCCTGGGCTCGGGTACGACTCAACTGGTACATATGGGCTCCACTCGAAGTTTTCGCCGTCGTACTTCTGCACACCACCCCTTCCGGCCATGTTGCTCTGACCACCAAGGATAAATACATCTCTTGGAATTACCCCCAAACACGGAGGCGCCCTTAGTAATGTACAAAATAGTACTGACAGTAAAAACTTTGCCATTTCCCCCTTTTCTTTTTGTTTTCTTTAGGCCTTTCCCTTCTTTTCTGGCATCGTCCTCTCTTATAAATATGTTGTTGAAGTAGCTATATTTAGTGTTTTCTAAATTTTTGGAGTAATTTTGTTGGGCAGCTGAGTATTAGTGGCTTGTGATGGCTCTGATAGAACAAAATTTTGTTTCTGAACGTCCCTGGTTTTTTCTTTAACCTGTTATTTTTACAATTCATTTCACTTGTAAATTGTCTGTGTTAGGTTTGGAGGTTGAATGTCTACACAATTTTACCCATTTTAATCCATGCAAGTGCTCTGATTTCATGTGCAAAATGGGCAAACCGATAGGTAAAACCATACCCCTTTATGATTTTACTCGGAAGTTGAGCATGTGAGCTTGCAATAAGCATATTGGCATCTCCATGTTAACTGAAATTGAAGCCAGTCCAGCATAGCCCAGCACATCGATAGTTAGCTTAGAAATGGTTATGGTTATTATTATGGGGTCGTCACTTTGTATAGCAAAAGGGGTAAGCGTGAACAAAATATGAAAACAACTTCAGCAAATTGCATTTATTGCATCTCAGATTAGTATATGGAAATCTGTATGTTCGATAATACTAATGAATTCTACAACTCATGGTACGAAAATTCATTGTTGATGATGATGTATAGCGAATGCTGTTAATTTGAGCCAATAATTTCCTCGGCATTTTCATGTTAACATAACTCAATTATATAATCTAAGTTTAGGTGAAACATGCTAATTCATATTTGAGAGTTCATTTACTAAACTGTAATCGAATTTAAAGAAAATGAAATAAAATGAAAGGGGAAAAAGAATAATAAATTTTATTGATGCTTTTACTTACCTGTCACAAATCGGAATCAGAAATAAATTAATGTCATTAGAATGGTTACTAATAATCACAAACCACAATTATTGTATTCCTTTATCAAAATATTCTCTTGCCAAAAAAACCACTATAGACTTTTTTAATTTAATTTTAATATTTTATTATATCATAATATAATGTAAGTTTGAGATAACTTAGTAATAATTAAATAAATTAAATAGTTAAAATAATTTATTTAATTAAAATCAATTTATTAACTAAAATAAACTATTTACTTTATAAATTAATAAATCATTACTTATTAGGAAATTAAGTAATTTATCTAGATTTAAGTAAATTATTTTAGTAATATACAAATTATTATAAGATAGTAATAAATATTTTTTTCACAAATTAAATAAATTATTTGATTCATTAATTAAGAGTTGATGAAATTTGTATAAATTTATCGAGAGTTTTTGTCGTAATTTTATCTCAAATTGGAGTGTGCTTTCTGAGTATTATAATTTGAAATGATTCCTTGTGAAAATAGAACTTGCTTCCGAATGGTGAGGAATTAAGTTACTTGTTTTTGTCAAAGAGAGGGTGTAAAACTATTCAACAGAAAGTCAAAGAGAGGGTATAAAACTATTTAACATAAAGAGTCATTTATTAATCAATAAGAGAGTACGTAAGTGTAAAGGACATACTCTAAGATAAAAAAATAAAAAACTTAAGATCCAGATTGTATAAGTGTAAAGTACATACTCTAAGATAAAAAATAAGTATTCAAAATAGAATTGACATGTTTCTTCCCTTTTAACAAAGGATTTTTATTAGTTGGATTTCAATTTATTGTAACAATATTATTATTATTTTTTCGATCCGGATTGTACAAGTTATAAAGTCTGAATCAGCCAAGAAACACCAAAAAGGGCTCTTCAACTCTTTCAAAATCTATATTCAGTGCAATGCAGTTAAGATCTCTTTGGTTTTTGCTCTCAACCGTCAACTATAGTTGACTTTACTAGCATCCTTGTATTTTCATCTGGCAGATTTAAGGGTTTAATTGAATAGAGAAATTGGCAAAGATAGGAAAGCATCAATCTCTAGTCTCTACTAAAATAGTGAACTTTATTTTTTTTATTCATTGATAGAATACTTGACTATGTTTCTCAGATGCCCAATACAAATACAAGGAAAGTTTTATCATGCCCTGAAAAAATTCACGGCATGAATGCTCTGCTATTGTGGTTCTTAAATTGCATTTGAAGTAATTTGGGCCACACAAAGCCTAATAAGTAGTAGATTTTATTTTTTTTTTGAATTTTTTTTGCGTTCACCAAATACGGACTGGGGTTCACTAATTACGTTGTAGGGTTCACTAAATACGTATAAAAGAATAATGCTTGGAGAGGTTCACAAAATACGTACTAGAGTTCACCAATTACGTACTGAGATTCACCAATTACGTATTGTGGTTCACCAAATACGTACAAAAGAAGAATTCTTAGAGGGGTTCACCAATTACGTACTGGGATTCACCAAATACATACAAATAAATAATTCTTGGTGGGGTTCACCAATTACGTATTGAGGTTCACCAATACGTAGTGGAGTTCACCAAATACGTATAAAACAATAATTCTTGGAGGGGTTTATCAATTACATACTGAGGTTCACCAATTATGTAGTTGGGTTCTTCAATTACGTATTGGGGTTCACCAAATACGTACAAAAGAAGAATTCTTGGAGGGGTTCACCAATTACATAGTGGAGTTCACCAATTACATAGTGGAGTTCACCAATTACGTAGTGGGGCTCACCAAATACGTACAAAAGAATAATTCTTGGAGGGGTTCACAATTACGTACTGGGATTCACTAATTACGTAGTGGTGTTCACCAATTACGTATTCGGGTTCACCAAATATATACAAAAGAATAATTATTAGAGGGGTTCACCAATTACATACTGGGGTTCACCAATTATGTAGTGGGGTTTATCAAATACGTACAAAAGAATAACTCTTGGAGGGGTTCACCAATTACGTACTGGTGTTCACCAATTACATAGTGGGGCTCACCAATTACGTATTGAGGTTCACCAATTATGTACAAAAGAAGAATTCTTGGAGGGGTTCACCAATTACGTAGTGGGGTTCACCAATTACATAATGGGGTTCAACAAATATGTACAAAAAAATAATTCTTGGTGGGGTTCACCAATTACATAGTGGGGTTCACTAAATACGTATAAAATAATAATTCTTGGAGGGATTCACTAAATACGTATTAGGTTTCACCAATAACGTGCTGGGGTTCACCCAATTTTTTTTTTTTAAATTTTGGTAAATCCATGAAGAATTTGTTGTACACCAATACGTATTTGGTGAACTCCTAAAACCTAATCGCCATACCTAATAGGAGAATTACCTATTTTTAGCCTCTAAACGCCATATTGAAGTTGCTAATCGCAATGTCAAAGCTAAGCGCTAGTTTAATGCCTCCAATCGTCTGTTTCAGTCATTAAACGCCATGTTCAAATAGGCGATCACTAGTCTCTGTTCTAATAACCACTTTTTTGCTCATAATAACCATTTATATAGCTCTAATCGCCATTCTTCACATTTTTTCTTAAAATTGGTATTTTGTAATTATTTATGGTACACCAAGAAAATCATTGCTAAAAATAGAAAAAAATGTTATTTCAATGCAAACATTCATGATACTCACTTACTTTTTGAAATTAGATTGGATTAATTAAGGATTTCTGAAACAATTGAACACTAAATCACAAAATCGATAAAAGTTATCATTGATAATGTTGTTGTACTTTTGGGACAAGTATCGAGCGAGACGGGACCAAATATAATTATATGACGTGATGTTATGATGGGTGGTAAATCTTATTTATCAGTTTGACGAACATGTATAACCATTAAGGTTAGATTCTACTGTTAAATCGAGCATATTTGCTAAAAAGTTTAAAATTAAATATTGAAATTTGAAATTTAACCTCTTTATTTTATAATAATAACCCCATTTTGAAAATACCTTTTACGTTTTAATTAATTTATCCCTATAAAATTAATTTTCAAATCTAACCTTATTTTTTATCAAAATTAACCTCAACATTAATAAACCCCTTCCCCCTTATTCTTAAAAAATTGATACCCACCATTCCCCCTCTCACTCAACACTTCATTTCTTTTCACTCAAACCCTATTCTCCTTCTTCTTCATCTCCATCTTCATCTTTCACTTCATAGCTTGAAATCCATCAAAACCGATCCAAATCCATTGCAACACACGAGTCAAACCTGCAATCTCTCATTGAACACATCCCTTGCAACACACGAGTCAAAACACGCACCAAACCCGAGCCAAATTCCTCCAACCTCCAACTTGCGACCCCAAACCCCATATCCTTCTAGTATTTTATTTTTCACCAATAATGGCCAGAGGAAAGCATAAAGTTACAAAGGGAACATTGAGTCTAACGACGGAACCAAGTTTGAGCTCAAGCATCTCGAAAGGGCCGTACGATGCCAATGGCCGTACGATGCCACCGGTTATGGGGTGAAAAGATTTCGACCAAAGAATCGAATTCTTAGTGGCCCTACTCTTTATATTGCTCTAATGGAGCATATATCTCACTCAAGCAAACAAGATGTAAGTTTTTCTTTATCGATTTTGAATTTTATGTGTTATATTGTTAAAACACTTAATATATACTTGCTTCGTTCTGAAAATTGGGTGCTTTTATGTTATGATAATAGAAATGTATGGTTGTTGGTAGAAATATAAATCTTGGATGGAAAACTAATAGTATTTTCATGAGTGCCCATAAAGCGTTCGTCGAAATGTCATAATGAATTATGTGGTGTATTTTTTTCATTGTCTATAAGGTGTTTGATAGAATGGAAAATTGAGGTTTATACTATATTTATATGAATGCCCGTAACATGATTAATCAAATGCTATATCCCATCCAAGGATAAAATGTAAGTTTCTTTAACAAAAAATTTGGTTGTTATGTTTATATTGTTAAAACACCAAATAGATACTTGAATCATTATGAAAACTAAGTGTTTTTATGTGATGCTTCTAAAAATGTATCATTATTGATAGCGATATATGTTTTGGAAGAAAAATTATAGTGTATGTTTATTGCCCGTCAGATGTTCGACAAAATGTCACAATAGAGATTATAGTACATTTTTCTCCACACACCTTTTCACTAAGTCATACTTACATTTTGGTTTCTTAGACTGAGTTCTATGATCTTGGTATTCATGGTTTTGGGAACACTAAACTAGTAGCTCGATGGTATAGTAGGCTTCCTGAAAATGTGAGAAGGAATATCGATGCCTCCGAGTTTAGTTATTTTATAAGTATATTGAAAAAGAGTCAGATGGATCGCGTCCTATTGAAAAGTCTGGCCGAGAAATGGTAGGATACAACCCACACATTTCATATAAATGAAGTGGGTGAAATGACAATGACCCTATTGGAGTTTGCTGTGATAACTGGCCTGAAATTTGATGGTCGACAACTAGACTATGATTTGGAACTCTACAAGAACAAGAAGGCTTTGCAAAAGCAAGTTGGCAAACCATTGTCGAAGTTTGGAGATAAAAAGATAGTTTTCAATTTGATAATTATGCTAGGTACGAGTGTACTACTCCTAAGCAGGAGGACATTTTGACCACAAGCTTTCTTTTGGTGCTCTTTTGTAGTATATTTTTTTGCGATAAGAGCAATAAAGTTTATTTGTACGTCCTCCCCAGCCTATAGAAAATAGATGAGATACGAGAGTATAATTGGGGTGGTTTGACGTTATCCGTATTCTATTGCAATATGGACTCTTTGGAGAGCATGTGAAGTATGGGCTTCTGAGTACTTTCCGTGTTTGGCGCTGAGCAGACCATTGGGTGGTCCAGACACATTCCCAAGAGTAGCACGTTGGATAGACATTGAGTCGGGAATAAAGGATGTTGAACACTGCCTAAAAGAATTTCGTGTTAAACTTCAATACGTGAGGCCCAATGAGGTATGCGTTTTATTATATCAATTCTTATATTGACCCCCTGAGTATGAATAATATTTTACCGACAAACTATTTGTTTTTGAACTTGCAGATCAATTGGTACCCTTGGGGAGAATGTACAAACTTGCCTGACTATTTCATCGACAATATACCTCTTACCACCATGAGAATCTTGCTGCAAGGACCTGCTGAAAGAGCATGGTACTTGGGTGAGCACGTCTCACGACAGAGTATGGGAACCGAGGCACCGTACATCCTATACCGACCCCCAAATTCATTGTTATGTGATCAACCATTCACCAAAGATGATCTGTCTGATGGTCTTGGAGATTTTAGAGCGACACACTTTATCCAGGATGTAGATGGCAATAGCGAAGATACTTATGATGAATTCTCGAAAAAGTGGTTGTCTTACAAATATGATGGGGCATCTTTATCTTCGCAGGTGCTAAACGTCTCTAAATGGTTTTTAAATATAAAAGATTACTCATTTTGGTATACAATGTAATTTTTCAATCTACTATGTATCGGCATCAAGTACCATTGATGATATAAGAGTGGCTGACATCCCACTACCATCTTGACAAATTCATTTACCACTCCCAGATGGTGGTTGACATTCCAAATGATGTTCTAGTCTAGGGTCTTCCATATGCTGAAGTCGATTATGCGAGTTATGATGTTAATATTTATTATGTAGTCATTCAATATCGTATTAATGCGTAATTTAGATAATGCAGGTGCCGACGACATGCGCGGCAGGCATGATGCGCATGATTGGCGGTCTCAACAAACTGTTATTCGAGAAAATGTTTAGCGCACGTGAGGCAATGATAAAGGCGAACTCATCAATGAAAAAAGGATAAGAAAATTATAAACTTACGATCTTTCACCTTTTATTTTTTAGTTTGAAATCAAAATATACTGAATATGTACACTTGTAGGAGAAGTTGCAAAGACGCCTGCATATGTATGAAACTCAAGCAAGCATGCATGAGAGTGATGATGATGAAGTTGATGAAGATGATGACAATGGTGAAGATTCAATTAATGACGATGAAGACGACCATGATGATGACACCAATGAGGATACTGAATCAGAACGAGAACATGAAGGACTTACAAGCATTCACATGATGCTTTGTCAAAAAAGAGAAAAGTTGCACCAAGATGTTTTTATCAAAGTTGATATCAACTTTTTATGGATATAAATATGGTGGATTCTAAGTTTGTTTGGATTTTAAGTTTTTTAGATTCTAAGTTTGTTTGGATTGGATTCTAAGTTTTTTTTAAATATAAATTTATCGAAGTTGCATAACATTGCATGACAGGGTGTTTGACATATTATGGATATAAATATGTAATTAATATTGTGAGTTTTCTAATATTTATGGGGAGGCTCTGTCGAATCGTTGGTTAAAATTTAAAATTGAATTGTAAGAATAACATTTACAAACCGTCAATCTATCCAAACGGATTCTACGAAGAGTAGATACGCTCCTTATGTTATGGCTTATCTCGTGCTTACAAACTATCAATCTATCCAAACATTTTATTGGTGACAAATAAAAAAAATAATGTTTCCATCCAGGTTTTTTTTATGTATAATAGAGAGTATTGGAACCAAACACTTGACACAAAAACATTTGGCCCGTGTTGATAGGACATGAGCCAAACACCTATTACAATGGCGTTAAGGACCAAACGCCATCAACACTCCCCAAACGCCATTCATGAACGACGACTCTCCAATCATGAATGGTGTTTGGGGCCTAATGGTCACGCCCTAAACGCTTGACACAAAGGCGCTTGGCCCGTGTCGATAGGACACAGGCCAAACGCCTGTTACAATGGCGTTTGGGGACCAAACACCATCAGCAGTTCCTAAACGCCATTCATGATAGGCGATTCGCAAGTCATGACTGGCATTTGGGGCCTGATGGTCACTCGCCAAACGCTTGATACGAAGGCGTTTGGCCCATGTCCCATCTACAAAGGCCAAATGCGTGTTACAATGACATTTGGGGACCCAAACATCATTCATGAATCGTGAAGCATCCCAAATCACCTAGTTTGACCAAATTTTTGGTTGGTGGTGTTTGGTGGTTGTTCAACTAATAGGCGTAATTACTCTTCATTGACCATCATTAAAAATCACATATTCACTACACTAAACACATTCTCACTAATTTTCAAGTGCTCTAAACTTCAAATACATCTACTTGCTCTTTAATTTTCTTTGTTTGGATTATCCTATTTTCATCTCCAACTAAGTGATCGGCTACATCGAAAAGGTAATGTTTGTTTAGTTTTCTTTAGTTTTTTTAAGATTAAACATATTCAAAGACCCAACATCTTGATGTTTAGTTTTCTATAATTTTTTTTTAAGATTAAGCACCTTTAAAGAAGAGTTATCATGAAGTATCCATAGACCCGGGTGAGACGAGTACACGACCACGTTCATCCAGATTAGCAAACTTGCGAAATGAGAATGTTATTGGTCAAAATTTGGTATGTTACAAGAGGCCGAACATTTTTATACTATATATATGTAGCTGATGTTGGGTTCAGTGTACAGAAACATGTTGAACGCAAGAATAGAGAGGAAGAAACTATGCTACGGAGATGGGCTTGCTCAAAAGAAGGAATTCAAAAGACAAAAATATATGAAAATATATGGGCAGAGACGGCACCGAGCGAGAACCAAGAGGCTTGACAAGGGTGAATTGTCGTGCTTGTTTTAGGGTGAACTTGGATAAGAAGACAAAAAATGGGTCATTGTAGCGAATTTGTTCTGGGAAGACTCAACGTGCCAAATTGACTATCACTGTTTTGGTCGAGAAAAGCACGAGCAACCACCCGTCGTTGTGGCCATTGTAAGAACACTGGACATACCAAATGAACATGTCCAGAATTACCGAGCTATGTGCATGACACGATACCGAACGATATTAATGATGATCTAGCACCATCTAACGTGCAAGGTGCCCACGTAACAGGGTCTCCGGACAAGGTGCGTCCCCATTCAATGCGCAAGGTGTGTACACATTCAATGTGCAATGTGGGTACCCATTCGACCCATATGCATACCCACTACCATTCAACGCACAAGGTGAGTACCCTATGTACAACACAAACATCCCGTACTGGTATAATTTTTCATATCCCCCGCCGCTGTAAATGTATATTTTGGTATTAACTTACTTTCATAGTTTTTTGAGAATATTAATATACAAATATTTATAAAATGCTTATTTATAACAATACAAAATAATTCTGTAAAATATGTTATTTTATAACTGTACAAAATAATTATGCAACATCTATTTATCATCACGGTACACGATAACTTATAAAAACCTATTTTATTACACAATAATATAAAAAATTAGTTTATCATCCTTGTATACAATAACTTACAAAAATTTATTTATCTTCACTAGACATAATAATCATATACAAAAGAAGACACAATAATGTCTACTTGGAGGATGCTCTTCCAGGATAGGCCTATTTATTGTGTCCTATTTTTTTATGTTCTTGTTCAAACACTCGCCCGTTTGTCATTTCTGAAAAATTTTATGAGCTAGAGATTACTGAAGAGGACAATAATGACATGGGGTAATAAATTTAGAAGCATACGAAGATATCCCTTTTTGAAATTTATTGCAATGTTGTTATTATCTTCTTCAATAACCTCTAGCTCACCGAATTTCTCAAAAATGGCAAATGAGCGAGTATTTGAACAAACAAGAACATCAAAAAATAGGACACAATAATGTGATACAATATTATCTATTCCTTCATTTTTTTCTCTTCTCAAGCATTTGCTTTAAAGTAGGACTCATATTTAGTGGTAGATAGGTCTCTGAGACAGATGAGTTCGTATTATTAAATCGACCAATGCTATCATGTAACATATCATACGAGATGTTCCAAGGATGGTTGGCGATCTTCAACAAAATGTTACACCGAAGATCGTGAGATTTATACTCCTGTAAAAATATTCCCAATATTCAGTAAACTATCATATACCTCAACATATTCAACATCGACAGTCATAAATGAGTAAATCATAAACAATAAAAATATTCTCAATTACATAACTAAAAGAAGCCTAACTCCAAACTAAAACAAAACAGAAAATAGAGCTGTAACAACCACTAAACTATCATACACCTCAATAAATTCAATAATAACAACCACAAATGAGCAAATCCACAACAATTAGAAAAATCCCATAGTAAAAGTTCTCAACTAAAACAAAATATAAATTGGATGCTTTAAGGCTTGAATATTCACTAAACACCTCAACAAATTCAATACTGATAGCCACAAACCAGCAAGTCCAGAAGAATAAGAAAAATCCCAATTACATAACTAAATGAACCCTAACAAATAACCAGTAATGACAACCACAAATAAGAAAATCCAAAACAATCAGAAAATTCTCAATTATAGAACTAAAAGACCTCGAAACTATAACAAACAAAAAACAAATCTCTCAAGGTTAACAAAATGTAAACAATATCTAGAAAATTACCTGAGAATGATAGTCGACAATGATTCCTGCCCTGATGTCATCCATATATCTCAAGACCCACACATCACAATCACTCCTACAAACGTAATAGTAAATGCATCATTAAAGGGTGAAGGAATCCCATCAAATTTTCAATAAGTGAACTTACCCATTTGATTGGGTGACCACATGGAGCGGCCTTAAAATTTTGAATGAAGAGAAGGTTGTTGGCGGGGGTAACAAATCTATGAGCTTAGGCCCAAATGTCAAGTCCATACACTCTAACTATAATTTCATTCATAAAATATCAAAATGTAATCAATGTCAAAATCACACATGCTATAATACAAATTACAAGTCATGATGATGGGTTATAACATATAATCTTTTTTACCTTTTCGGTCCATCCCGCGTTAAGTCGGCCACCTGGCAAGGTGTCCCATACATTGACTTCCTCATTCATGATGGAGACCATGATGGAGATCTTGGCCATAAAACCAATGATCTCGACCATCGTGTACCAGAATATAGATCTAGATTACACAATACATTTACACACTCATACTAAGTCAAAATTTAATATTTTAACTACATTAAATTTGTTTACCATAGTTTCTAGCTCAAGCGTTGGCGCGTATCTATCCACGATCTTCTGCTTCCTTATAAAATTAGGAAGCTTTACTAGTTTTGAAACACATTGACTCTACAATGGCACAACAAGCCTAAAATAAGAATGATACCGAGTAGTAGATACCCACAACAAAAAATGTGGGAAGAAACCAGAATCAGTCGTAGATGCTGATAAACAAGTCTATAAGGTCCGAGCCAAGTCAATTTTCTGGAACGAGAGTCTTTAGATCTCTCCGTTTAAGATGGAGGCTAAAAAGTCTAACGAGAATCTCACTGCAAAAGAAAAATAAAAGACAAACTTAATCCAAATTTGGTCGTGATGGTGTGTCAAATATTGTTAGATTATGTGACTACTACCTATCCTCTAATATTTTCTCAAAAATATACTCCACTAAACACTCATCTTTCACTTCTAGTGGATCATGTAATGTCTACAGACCTAATTTAAATACTTTCTTGTTGCGTTTAGTGATCGATTTACCCTTCAAATAGGGTGAACTGAGTAGAGGACCGTCTCTCCTCTCCCCAATGCTCCACAGCTTCATCAGGAATTGGCTTTCGGTAGACTCAGACAGGACTTATTTTCCATACCGAAACGCATCCCAAAGTAAGGTGTTAGATTAATAGTTGGAATATACATGTTATATATATATATATATATAGAAAATATGAAATACGAATAAATAGAATAATAACTTTCGACGTCCTTTAGTTGTTCCAGTCATAGAAGGTTTCCTGACCAATAGTAGGTCAGCGAATACATTGTCTGAAGCATCTAGGTGGATGCACCTTTCATCATTATCACCTTTATATAAGGTTGATTAAGAGATCGATAGCTCTTCTTCGTGGGAGGGACTCATATGCTCATCAAAACCTCATTGTTCTTTACCTTGAGTCGAGGTGACGTGTGGCTCATCATATTGGGCTCGAGACTTACCAGTATCCCATTCCAAAAGACTCACCAATGTTGTGCATATCTTCTCTTGGACAACCATTATCTTCTCTTGGACAGAAACAAGATCCACAAATTTCTTGGGTTTACAGCGTGTGAACAACTTTCGTTTAAAGGTAGGCCTTCTCAGATGATTAGGACCGGGTTGTTCTGCTCCGCTTTAAATGGCATGAATTTTATTTTCCTTCAAATAATTGAGTTTGGCTTCCTTCATCATACTTTTCCACTTTAAAGCTAGATCTTTTCGTGTCTGCATATCAGAAACTCACTTAAATTACAATCAAAATTTACCAATTCCATGTTATAATGTAATGTTTGTTTAAACACACTTACATCATGACCACTAATCTTTTCATCTGTCGCCTCATTTTAGCACATTCTTTCGCACTGTTTTAGTTTTAAACAACCACATTAACATTGCAATCCTTTAAATTGATGATCTCATTAATTACTTACAAGTATACAAAGAAACCTTTTTGTGCCTTCTTCACATTGACATTTGTGTCAGTCATCTATAATATATGTTAGTATAATCAAATTTAGCCATATGATTATGTCTTCTATCATTATTATCCTTGATACTATTTATAATGGATTGAAAATCATCTAGTAAGAATGCTAAAATGGCATATATGTTATGTTCTTGTATACATCTACCCCTATTATATTATTAATCAGCTTTATGCAATTACTATTTGAGATAACGAATTAATTGGAATTGACATATATCAACAATCTTACTAGATGATAAACATGATGTGTAAAGAATTTAAAGATTGTAAGAAACTTATTTGATCTAGTTGCAACATGCTCTTCTCTAAGTTTTTTCACAATTTATCATGTTAATAGAATCATATTAGTAAATTTCCACCATGCAGATGAACTCAATAAATGTCCAAATCTCTATAATCATATAAAAAATGATGATCATGTAGTTTTCTCTAAAGTAGGACTTTCCCTTTTATTTGATTACTTAAAGGATAACATGTACAATGTTATTAATCTAATAACAAACATATATACAAAATAACATAGTTTCCATGAAATAAAACAACCTTAAGTAATATATCCTTCCAACTATGATATTCCATATTGAAACATGAAAAAGGCAAAAAATGAGAAAGTAGTCTACAACATAGTAAGTTCCATTTGATTAAGTAAATCCAATTCAGGCTAATGATATTGAGACAAAAATTCTTATACGAGTTCATATTCCATAAGTAAATGACTACCAGCTTTATCAATGCCGACAAGTCTTCTCTATTGATGACCAATAATCAAGAAGTTTCACCTGCAAAAATAAAGAGACACTTTAATAATTGGGTGAAAATACAAACCATGACAATACTTTCCATCCCAACCAATAAGTTGAAAGGCACAAGATACCAAAAATATGTTCTAGACAAGCTAAAAATATAAAAATCCTTTCATTGTAGAGGAACCCAATAAGATGTTTTTCTATTCATTGTCTTTATCTAGTTGGAATTCCTGACAGGCACTACCACAATCCCATAAAACCTCTCTCTCTCTCTCTCTCTCTCTCACACACACACACACACACACACAAACACACACACACGCACACACACACACATCTTCATTCTCTAGCTATCTCTCTTGCTTGAAATCAGATTAAGAAGAACTAAAAGAAATCAGATGTTGCCATACCCTTTTTGAAAATAACATAGATAGTTAATTTGTAGACAACACAAATTATGGAGTAGTCTTCGACAAGTATAATATGGTGAAATTCAGTCACTAAGAATCCTTCTAGAATTCAAACATACAACTGTTTAAAAAATTCAAATAACATGTGCTACAATGGTTGCAACTAGGCATGATCGATAAACTAGATTATATTAGAATGAGTATGTATGTGCCAGCAAAAGTGAAATATCATATATCATTATATTCATGCTGCTACTGTATTCTCAGTGCCAAATATAAAAGTAAATACTCATCTTACCGAGTTAACATCTATTTTAACTACCTAAATGGGACAACACAAGGATTAGAGAGTATCTTCATCCTCTTTTAACAACAAGACCTTATAGAAGTTGCATTTAAACTATGCAATGTCTGATATCTCACTCATCTATTTCATAATTATTTATATACAGCAAAGCCTTGTAAAATAAGGTATCAGGTAAAATAAGATTGATATTCAGAAAGTTGAAGAAACATAAAAAATTCAATTA
This sequence comes from Datisca glomerata, assembly GCA_003255025.1. Classification (NCBI taxonomy): domain Eukaryota; kingdom Viridiplantae; phylum Streptophyta; class Magnoliopsida; order Cucurbitales; family Datiscaceae; genus Datisca; species Datisca glomerata. The sequence continues at coordinate 30,903 of QANY01004974.1, read as the reverse complement.
GAACAATTTGTAGCCAGTTATATCATCCATATATAGTTAGCCATAACCTAAAACACTATAATTGAGCATCTCCAAAATTCATTCAAGAATATTTTAGTCATTCAGAATCAACTGAGATGTGAAGAAATTAATCTCGTAACATAGCGTTTAGAATCAACTTAGACATTAAGCATCTCCAAAATTCATTCGAGTGCCCTAGCTTTTGATCATTCACGAAGGGAGAAACAAACATATTGCAGACTAAAATTAACGAAAAATAGGGCGCTGAGAGAGATTGAAAGAAGAGTTACATACCTTTCTCATGCCCTAGCTTCTGGACGCGAAGGGAGAAACACATGTCATCTAGGTCTTCAAAAAATTGGGAGAAACAAGCTTCAAAAAATGTGGGAGAGAGGATTTTCTCGAGTCTCTCAGTTGCTCTCTCAAACGTTTTCACTTTCTCAATCACTCATTCTCTTAGTCACTCTCTCTCTCAATGACGGAAGCACAGAGATGAAGAAAGAGAGCCTGGAGGATGAAGAAAGATAGGCTGGAAATTAGGATGGAAATCGTAAAAAATTTCGTGCCCTAGAGCTTAAGATTCTAAGCTTCATTTGAAGCTTTTGAAGAAGAAGAAGTAAGCTTCCTGTGAAAGCTTTGGTGGGTGACCGGCTAAGCAAGTCATAGGCTTGTAATTCATCCAACGGCCTAGATCTTTCTCAAAGATCTAATGGCCTATATTTAGCCCAACACCAATGCTGGGAGGAAAACTCCCAGCATTGAAGAGGGATCACAAATACAAATGATGACATATATGAATTACAGGCTAAAATTATGACACATATTAGACTGAACCATCACCTCTTTTAGCCGGTAAGTTATTATTGTACGGAACAAATTAAAGGCCAATATTTGCAAGATATTCATTAGCCAACTTTTTGCCCAGCTCAACCGTGGACACATGATTAAGGTGGCAATGATCACTTTGGAAGCCAACCCCGGGGATAGTGAGCACATTCAGGGCGTCCATGATGTATGCATAAGGAAGTCATTTTACAGCTTTGTTCTCAGCGTCCCTCACCCTTTTGCATACAATTAAGGGTTATTTGGAAAACTATACCATTTTCAATTTACCTAAACAAATTTATACCTCTTTTTAAAAATAAAGAATTTTAGACATCTGACCCACCAATTAAACATCACCACTTGCAATCTCTCTCCTCCCTCATAATTTCTTTTTCTTTCCCAATACACATGTCAAATCAATTTAATAATCTTTTCTTCTTCTTTTTATTATTTCTTTTACAACAAATCTAATATTTCTACTTGAAGGGTTCAACTAGTTTTTATTACTACTTGAATCCTTCAAGTATTTTTTTTGTCAGTCAACACACATACACCAGGTGACTACTTGAAGGGTTCAAGTAAACACATTCTCACTCAACTAAACACATTCTCACTACTTCTCAATTACTCTCAACTTCAAATATACTTGCTTCTTCAATTTCTTTGTTTAGATCTTCAATTTTCCACTCTAACTGAGTGATTGGCTACACTGAAAAGTTAATGTTTGTTTCATTTTCATTATTTTTTTAAGATTGTGAACATAAGTTAGATGCTTTATGAGGTATTAGTTTATGAACACAATTTCAACTATTTTTTACTTTCAAAGTCCTTGATTTTTTTTCTCGACCTGATCATGCTTGCTTCTTGAGTTGACTAAGGCATATATTATGCATTATGTTTACACTTTTGTTACTTTCCTAAACTTTCTACTTCAATTATTTGCATATTTCATCAAATTCAACCATTTTTTTCAATATAGTAAAGCATCTTCGAAGGTGAGTCATCATGATGTACCCATAAACTGGGGTGAGACAAGTACGCGAGTGAGTTCATCCACATTAGCAAACTTACGAAATGAAAATGTCATTGGTCAAAAATTTGATACGTTACAAGAGGCGGAAGATTTCTTCTATACATACGCAGCCGATGTTGGGTTCAGTGTACGGAAAGATAATAAGCACAAGAACAGAGATGGAGAAGCTGTGTTACAGACATGCGTTTGCTCAAAAGAAGGAGTTCAGGATAAAAAATATATTGGCAGAGAGGACACGAAGCGAGAACCAAGACGCTTGACAAGGGTGAATTGTCGTGCTTGTTTTAGGGTGAACTTGGATAAAAATGTGAAACAATAGGTGGTAAAAGATTTTGAAGCTAAACACAACCATCCCACACCTCACCACAAGATGTGTCCTTTTTTCCATCTAATAGAGCAGTGAATGAAGCGGGCATGGCTCAGGCAACAGGATTGCATAATGTTGGTGTTAGGCTAAGCCAAGTGTATGATTACATGGTCGACCAAGCCGATGGTTACAAGAATGTGGGGTTTTTAAGGACAAATCTATACAATAAGATGGACAAGCAACGGAGATCACATGCAGTCAGAGAGAGCTATTGTTTTTTCTACTGAAAAATTGGAAATGGATCTGGATATGTATTGCAAATACAACACTGACATGGACAATCATCTGGAAAAAATTTTCTGGGCAAACTCGAGGTGCCAAGTTGACTATCACTGTTTCAATGATGTATTGGCGTTTGATACGACCTACAAGATGAATGCATATTAGAAACCGATTGTGATTTTCCTTGGCGTGAACAACCACTACAAGACCATGATATTTGGTTGTGGGTTATTGGTTGATGAGACCGTGGAAACCTATCAATGGGTGTTGAGGACTTTCTTGGATGCCATGAAAAACATGAAGCAACAATTTGTCATTACAGATGGCGATAAGGCGATGGGTAAAGCAATCAAGATACTCCTACCTAATTACAATCATTGGCTTTCCTCATGGCATCTAGAACGAAATGCCCAATCAAACGTGCAAGACCCAAATTTTCTACAGGCCTTCAAGAGAGTAATGTTTGACGTCTTCGGTGAAAAGGAGTTCGAACAGGAATGATATCATTTGATAGAGTCGTTCAACCTTAGTAAAAACAAATGGGTACAACATATGTATTCCAAGCGTGAACGCTGGGTAGAGGTCGTCCAACGCGGAAAATTCTTTACGTTCACTAGAACGACACAACGAACTGAAGGTATGAATGCGTATCTCTACCAGTTTGTTGAACGTTGATCTAAACTATTTGAGTTCGTGCTACAATTTGATTGGGCGTTGGCACGTATTCACCATGAGGAGAGGTTGAACGACTTCAAGTTGATAAATTAAACGCCTTTACTTAAGACTCACTTGCATGTGTTAGAGCAACACGCGGCAAACATGTTCACATATAAACTGTTTAAGCTATTGCGTAAGGAGATCATGGGTGAGGCATTGTTTACATTTTGTGCTTTGACACATGATGTGGAGGCTCAAATTTATTCGCTGGTCGAGTTTGGGGTGCCGAATGACTCATACATAATGTCACGAGACCAACAACTTGATACGCTAAAGTGCAATCGTGGCAAGTTTGAATCAGTGGGGAACACTGTTATGAAAGTTGAACATATGTAAAAGATCTAAAGCACGTGCATACTTGACTGGTGGTGAGTCACTATGAAGAGTAATACGCTACCAACCGGGTCAAGCCATTCTCATATAGATACAGATGATATAGTATTGCTTCGGTATAATTCCTCCAACTAGCTGCCAAAAGACTTGCTCACTTTGCGTCAAAGTCAAGTGAATTGTCGACTCAAGCCAAAGTGGAGATTGGGATGCTGAGTGCAAAATATGAGACCGTTTGGAATCATAAGACCCCATTCAAGAACCAGTAATCATGAAGACAAAGGGCAGCGAAGGTGCCGGCTCGAGTAAAACACGACCAATCACCTGTCGATGTGGCCATTGTAAGAACACTGGTCATGCCAAATGGACATGTCCAGAACTACCGAGCGATGTGCATGCCACGATGCTAGACGATAATAATGATGATTAAGAACCATCTAAGGTTTAAGGTGCCTACGCGACATGGGTCTCCGGACAAGGTGAATTTCCATTCAATGTGCAAGGTGCGTATACATTCAATGTGCAAGGGGCATACCTATTCAATGTGCAAGGTGCGTACCTATTCAATGTCCAAGGTGCGTACCCATTCGACCCATCTTCATACCAACCACCATACAATGCACAAGGTGGGTACCCTATGTACAATACAAACATCTCATACTGGTATAATATTCAGTAAATGTACATTTTGGTATTAAATTGCTTCCATAGTTTTTTGGGAATGTTAATATACAAATATGTACACAATATACCCTTCAAAAATCTGCTTATTTATAATTGCACACAATAATTCTGAAAAATCTGAAGATGATCAGTGTACACAACAACTTCAAAAATCTGATTATTTATACATGTACACAATGATTCTGCAATATCGATTTATCATCATTGTACACAATAACTTACTAAAACCTCTTTTATTTATAGTTGTACACAATAATACACAAAATTTGTTTATCATCCTTGTACACAATAACTTATAAGACTTATAAAAATCTATTTATCTTCACTATACACTATACACAATAATCATATACAAAATGAAGACCCATTTACCATTTCTAAAAAATTCGGATAGCTAGAGGTTATTGAAGAAGACAGTAATGACGAGGCAATAAACGTTGAAGCGTACAAAGATATCCCTCTTGAATCTGCTTCGAATTTTATTGCACTGTCATTATTATCTTCTTCAATAACATCTAGCTCATCAAATTTTTAGAAATGGCAAGTGGGCGAGTGTTTGAATAAGAACATCAGAAAATAGGACACATTCACAATAATATATAAAATATCATCTATCCATTCATTTTTTCCTCTTCTGAAACCTTTGCTTTAAAGTAGGACTCGTCTTTAGTGGTAGCCGTGTCTCTAAGACAAATGAGATCTTACTCTAAAATCGATCAATGCTATCATACACCTCAACCAATTCAACAATGATGGCCATAAACGAGTAAATCCATAACAATAAGAAAATTCTCAATTACATAACTAAAAGAAGCCTAACTCCAAACTAAAACAAAAAAGAAAATAGAGCTGTAAGGTTTGAAAAAAAAATAAAGCTCTCAACTTTAGCAAAATGTAAACAATATATGACATATTAGCTGGAAACGTTAGTCGTGAACAATCTCTGCCCTGATGTCATCCATATATCTCAAGACCCACACACCATAATCATTCCTGCAAACATAATAATAAGTGCATCATTCAAGGGTGAATGAAGCCCATTCAAGGGTGAATGAAGCCCAATCAAATTCATGATCAATGAACTTACCTATTTCATTGGGTGCCCACTTAGGGCTGCCTTGAAATTTTGAATGCAGAGAAGGTTATTGGCGGAGGCAACAAATCTATGAGCTTAGACCTAAATATCAAGTCCATACCTTATAACTATAATTTCATTCACAAAATATAAAAAGGTAATCAATGTCAAAATCATACATGCTATAAGATAAATTACAAGTCATGATGAGAGTTTAGAACATATAATCTTTTTGACCTTTTCATTATGTCCCGCATTAACTCGGTCATCTGGCAAGGTGTCACATACGGTGACTTCCTCATCCATTATGGAGATCTTGGCCATAAACCAATGATATTGACCATCGTGTACCAGAATACAGATTTAGATTACACAATACATTTACATAATCATACTAGAGCAAGATTTGTCCATGATAGTCGAGATCATTGGTTTATGGCCATGATCTCCATCATAGAAACTGATACGTCATCAATGATTACAGAGAAATAATCAATCTTAAAAATAACCAGCCACTTGGGCGAAGAGTCAGATTAAATAAAAATAATTATTCAAAGAATCAAGTAAGCAACAATAGCAACAAGAACCAGCCACTTGAGCGCTGAAGAACAATAATTTTATAAAGTAATTAAGAATAGTAAACACCCTACTAAGTTTGGTTCTGATATCAAAAGAGGTGGTATTGCGTATAATTTATATATTTAAAGATAGTGTATTAAGCAAGAATTCAAATATTTAGTAAAGGAAAATAACAAATACAAGTATTCAATAATCAACATAGCAATTATCATTCAAAGAAGCCAAACCTGGTAATTATACAATGTAAAAAAGTGAGCGGGAGCCCATAATAATTATTCAAAGAAGCAAGTAAGGAACAATAGCAATAAGAACCAGCCACTTAGGCAATGAAGAACAATAATTATATAGAGTAATTAAGAATAGTAAATACCCTACCAGGTTTAGCTTTGATACTAAAAGATTGTTGGAGAAGTCATTATTATCAATGTTGAAAATCATCATAGTCATTGCATTATGCTGGAGAGCCATCATGACATTTGAACTTACTATTTCAAATTTCTTCATTTCATGACTATTCCACCAATGGCATTTTTCCAAAAGTAAACTTACAAGATTACAACTTTACTTTGCGTCGACATTATTACTTTAATCTTAAAAAGTCATTTTTGTCATTCTTTAATTATTTCTATCTTGGATTCTTGTGCTTTGATTATTGATTGTTGGAGAAGTCATTATTACCAATATTAAAAATCATCATAGTCGTTGCATTATGTTGGAGAGACATCATGAGACTTGAACTTCCATTTTCAAATTTCTTGATTTATTGATTATTCCACCAATGGAATTTTGCCACAAGTAAATTATTTTTATCTATGCATTATCACTTAGATTAACATCATCAAATAGATCTTGAGAGTCTTGAAGTACGTCATAGGCCCATTGTGGTAGGACGTGACACTTTAGTTTACTTTTATCCTTCAATTGCTGAGGAAAAGCTTTTCTGGATGCTTGGGTTTCTTTGATTTTTGGTTTAATTGGGTGATTTGACCCTATAGATGATTCAGAACCAGAATTATTATTGTCTTCTAAAAGGAAAGGCATTTTTTGCATATTTTCTTGCTTCAATTTGGATTTAGGCTTTATGACTTTTGATTTTCTCTTTGAAGAGGGCTTGGATTCAGGTTTGGATTCTTTGGATGAGTTTGAATTGGATAATTTGGTTCGTGAATTTGGGTTAATGGGCTCATTAATTGGAGCCTGGGTAATAGGATTTTCCATCTTTAACTGAGGGTGAATATTTGTAAATTCATGGTTAATGGAGTTAATGATATTTTGGGTATTGAATTTATCCCACCATTTAGCACAATAGTGTCTGGTGAGGATTCCATCTTCAAGTGTGTATTACTATTTTAAGATCCAAAGGATTTTGTATTTATTTAAAAAGCAGAGTAATTGGGGAGAAGAAACCTCAATTGATGAGGGTTTGTATATTTTCAAAAACAAGTTAAAACCTTGTTGAAAATCAATTGATAATAATTCTAAGTTAGGGCCATGAGTAGACCACCGTTTTAAGAACCAATTTGAAAAACTAATTTTAAAATTTTTATCAAAATTTAAAAACCACGAGTGGAAAAAATCACTATTTTGATGCAAGAAAATCATGTGCCAAGCATCAATATAGTCAAAAGAATTATATTATTTTTTATTTAAAATAATTTTACGACCTGAAGGATAGGTTTTCCAATCCTCCATGGTTATGATTTTGAGAATAATAGAGGATCTTTCCTTCATAATTTTTTATTGGGCTAATGTTAATGTACTTTATTTTTAAGAGAATATCTTTGTAGTAATTGAGACTTTTGTCCTTCTGCACTGGGACAAAGTAAAAATATGGCGAAAAATGGGCTTTTACTTCAGCAGAATCTTTCAAATGAGAAAATAAGAGATCAATATGAAAAAGATTTTTGCTAGGAATTTTTCTGAAACAAGAGGATAATTTTTTTTATTTTGTAATTGTTGATTGCATTTTGCTAGGAGTTTTTCTAAAACAAGAGGATAATTTTTTCCTTCAATAAATATTTGAATTTTTACTTAATACTCTGTCTTTAAATACATAAATTATACGTAATTTCGTCTCTTTTGGTATCAGAGCCAAACTCAGTAGGGTATTTTACTATTTAATACTTGTTTAATGCCTACATAATTATTGTTCTTCACCGCCGAAGTGGCTGGTTCTTATTGCTATTGTTACTTACTTGTTTTTTTGAATAGTTATACAGGTATTAAACAAGTATTAAACAGTAAAATATCCTGTCAGGTTTGGCTCTGATACCAAAAGAGGTAGAATTACGTATAATTATGTATTTAAAGACATGGTATTAAGCAAGAAATCATATATTTATTGAAGGAAAATAACAAATACAAGTATTCAAATTTAGACGAAGTAAGATTAAAACTTACAACATTGAAGAAAATTGTTTTATGATAATTAATTAGTGCTTCCGCTCACTAATTAACGTTGAGGAAGAAGAAGGATTACAAAAGATGAGGAAAAAGAATGCTTTGTTTTTAAAACAAGTTTTTCTCTCAAAATCGTTAAGAGTGAAAACAAGTTTTAAGAAACAAATGGAGAGGGCGGCCTATTTATAGGCAGAGAGAGAGTAGAGTTCACCAGACATTACTTACTTGCACTATTCATTTCTACAAAAGTAAAAACATTTTACATTGCAGCTTTTGACTAAGAATTGTAAAAAGGACAAATAGTTGCCTACTTATTTGACAACTAGTACAATAATTGTAGAAAAAGACAAATTACAAAGATTCATTGATAATTATAATCTTAGACTTTGCATCTTCATTATTGTTTTAGACATGATTGTTGTCTTGAAAAGTCATTGTGACTATTGCTGTATATTTGTAAATTCTTGGTTGATGGATGTAATTTCTTTCTAGGTATTGAATTTATCCCACTATTTAACATAATATTGTATGGTGATGATTCCAACTTTAATTGAGTATTGTCATTTTAAGATCCATGGTATTTTGTATTTATTCAAAAAGCAGAGTAATTGGGGAAAATAAACCTCAATTGATGAGAGTTTGTATATTTTCATAAATAAATTAAAATCTTGTCGGAAATCAACTGGAAATCATTCTAGGACAGAGCCATGAATGGACCACCATCTTAAGAACTAATTTAAAAAACTAATTTTGAAATTCTTTTCAAAATTTAAAAACCACGAGTGAGAAAATCACTATTTTGATGCAGGAAAATCATGTGCCAAGCATCAATATAGTCAAAATAATTATATTATTTTTTGTTTGAAAGAATTTTGAGAGTTCAAGGATGAGCTTTCCATTCCTCCATGGTTATAATTTTGAAAATGTAGAAGAAATGATAGAGGATCCTACTTTCAGAACTTTTGATTGGGCTAATATTAATGGAATTTTTTCTAAGAGAATGACTATGTAGAAACTGAGATTTTTGTCATTGTGGCCAGAGACAATGAAAATCTGGAAGAAAATGGGCTTTTGCTATTTCAACAAGATCCTTCAAATGAGCAAATAGGCTTTTGTAATTGGTTGATTGAATGATTATGTATTAAAAGGTTGTGTAATTGAAAATAGATCAAATTGGTTGACCAAAGCTAATTGGTAATTGGGTTTGATACGCCTAAGTGTTATAAACTGGGCTTGGTTAGGAGTAAAAGACTTTTCTTTAATTTGGGCCTTAAGGGCCATTTTGTAGTCAAAGACTCTTCTATAATCGAATCATTCATCATCCTCACATGATTTGTGGTACATATACTGTTTATTTAGTTAAGGACTTCACAGCATGCCTATAACCTTTTTTAAATCCGTCAGGCATGAAGAAGAAAGTTCCTTCTAGTATCAGAAATTCTTTGACTGTTTTATGTGAAAATTCAATTTTAAAAATTGTTTGTCCCAATAGATTCACAGTTAAAATTCTTTTGACATCATACCAGATTTCATTATCTTTCTATAAACCCATTTCTCATACAATTGAATTAGTGTTGTATTGAAGTCATACTTTAACCCAACTTCTTTCAAAATTTTATTCAATTCATCAATCCATGCATTTCTGGGATGTTCAAATCTTTTATGGTCATAATTAATGAATGAGAATTTTTACCGAAAAGAGGCTTCCCTACCATTAAACTTCTTAATTTTTTAAAAGAATTTTGGTTGAGTATTCTAGGTTTTACTTTTACGTATTCTAGTAGATCATATTTCTCAAACTCCTCCATGGCAGAGTTTTAAACTGATTTCCTGCATAAATTTATGAGGAAGGAAGTCAGGAATTGAATTATCAATGTCTTAAATAAATTCAATATTGAAATAAAAAATGCTAAAAGTAGACTATTACTTGGCAGAACTTTGTTTAGAAGCAATGTCAAAACATTTTTTGCAGTTTTGTAATCAGTTCTTAAAAGAAATTTTTGATTTAATAAATTATCTTGAAATTTATTATTAAGTTGTATGATTCGATTAATTGCTTTAATAACTGAATGATAGATCTCAAATCCTAGAAATCTAATCTCAGATTGAAATAATTTGATTTTTCTTGCAGAAATAACTAAAATATTTTATTTTATTATCTTGACAAACAATTCAAGATATTTCCAGCTTTGATCAATAGATTTAGAGAAAGTAAAAACATATTTAATGTGAACAATTGGTAAATTAGTATATTGGTTTAAAATTATATTCTGGAATATTCTTTAAGTCCCTTTGCCTGGTATAGAATATCTTATTAATTCCAAAACATTATTAATGGGCATGTAATTATTTATTAATAAAGAACTCATTGTTCAAGGATTATAATTTGTCTTTGAAGAACAGGATCTTAAAGTTGTTCTTCAATTCTTTTAAATTTTATTTTCTCTTACAGAAAACATAGTTGTTTTCTTTATAAGAAATCAATTTCACATTCTTATAAATAGAATTTTGTTCTAAAGTTTTCAATTTCTCATTAAGAGAAAATGAAATAAATTTGAATTCGACAGGTTTATCTATGTGATAAGTAATTATCTCATCATACTCTATTGTAAAATGATATATAAGAAAAATGAATAATAAACTCAAAATAACTCTGTCAGTCATATTTTTTATTAAAAAAATAATGTATTAAAACATGCATTGTATTGGCAAATATGAATTTTAAGAATTTCATAATTGATATGCATTCTAGTACCATTTGTAGATGACAAATATTCTTTTTGTCTTCTTAAAGTACTTGGTAGGAATGAATCATTCCTACATACAATTCAAATCAGCTCATGAATGAATAAGAACCATTAAATTGAAATAAAAATCTTGGATTGTTATTTTGATCATTATGTGCTATTTTTTTATTTTTATGTGATTAAGTTTTTGAAGGAAGTCATCATCATCTTGAATGTTGACAACGGGTTCTTCAATCTCATTATCAGAAATTGAGTATTTACTAGATTCTCCTAGTTTACTGGATTCATGATTTTTATTAAATTTTCTATTTTTAAAAAGATTTAATTCTTTTGTTATTTCTGTGTTCTAATTTTTTAATTCTCTTATTTCATTTTTAATATTTTTTATTTCTTTTTGAAGTCCTTATATAGTAACTTTTTTTCTTTCCTTTAACTTTGTTGAATTTTTTAAGAGTTTGTGAAAGGCTTGCAGTATTATTAATAGACTTAGTATTTTTTTTCTTCTGAGTTATTTTCCTAAATCTCTCAAGTTACTCTTGTTTTAATTTAGGATTTTCAATTTTACTAATTAAATCTAACAAAAGATTTTCTTATTCTTCATTTTTATTCAAAATATTAACAATTTTCTGACAACAGCTATCCATGCATCCCATAGAGATGTCTGAATCACTATCAGAGCTTAAGAGTTTAATTTTTCATAATTAGAGGAATCAAATTCTTCTAAGTCTTCATGACTACTTTCATAGTGATTTATTGATTCTATAATTCTAAACAATTATTGTTTTTCTTCGTCAGAGATTTTTAATTGATTAATTTTATTTTTTACTTAGCAAGTGTTGGAAAATAACCATTCTGGCCACATGTAAAACAGTTAAATTTACTTGTATCGAATTTTTATCGAATTTTCTTCCTGTATAATTTTTATTCTTAGAAAAGTATTTTTTAAAATTTTTATTTATATTTTTGTGAAATTATTTCCTATAAGATTTGTAAATTCTTTTAGGATTAAGATGAAAAATTTCTATTCTTTTAGGAAGGAGAAATAGCAGGTAATCCATATTACTCACAGAAATTGCCTAATTCGTATTTGGCAGCTTTGTTTTATTTTTAATTTGTTTATTAATTTTCATGTCTATACACATCTTAGACCTTTTTGTATTGTAGTGATAATTGTACCGTATGTGATACTATTATAGTCTATATTTCATAGATCATCACTAAAGACTATTCTAATTTTATGGGCAAACAAATTTCGTAAGCAATTTATGAATATTTCCTTCCAAAAAGGTTGATTGCTATCATCCCTAAACATTACTCTGGACAAAAATATGTTTTTGTACCCGTCAAAGTGACTTAGGATAGGACACCTAAGATTGGTTACTTGTTCATGGATTCGTAAAGTAACGTTACTTGGCGTTCCAATGAAATGTTCAATTATTGTGTAGAGTAGTGTATTGATGGCATCCGACATTGTTTCTTGATCCTCTACAAGGATTGGGGTTCCTTCAGTATCAATCTTTATTGCTGTAAGTATGATACTTTTAGGATCTTCAATGAGATGCTTTTTTCACCAGGAATGAAGTATTCTTGTGAATCCTGTAACTAAATGCTTTATTACCTCATTGAGAGGCAGATTGTGTGTAGTGATGTAACTGGTGGCTACCATAACCATGTGCTATAATTTGTTGAGGATTTCATGTTCTGAAAGTTCATCAATATTTTATTCATATAATTTTTCTGCAGAAAATAAAAGATGATTCAATAATTTAGATGTCTGGAGAAATAAGCCTTTTATACTACTTCCTTTCTAATTTATTAATTTATTAATTTTCTTCAATATTGTGAATGTTTGAAGATTTATGGATTATGGATGATTTATTGGTGGAATCTGATATATGGATTTCTAAATTAGAACTACTGTCTTGGTTAATTACCTTAATAGAAGTAGATGACTCGACAGATTTATTCTTCAATTCTTGAAGCATTTTATCAATATTTTTATTGAGGGGAACAATATTCAGAGTGGTTTTATCTAATTATTTTCCTATTTTTGTTAAACTTTGATTAGTGTAATTAAGTTGTTCAACAAATTTTTTATTAGGTTCTTATTCCTTTAAAATCTTAAAAGGAGAAGTAGTTTTGAAAATCATAGGCAGTTAGTGATTCAGATTTATCAGATTGTTTAGTCTTATTATCAAATATTGGTATCTAGCTTGAGAATTTGTGGCTATGCCTTTAAGCATTAAATTTTTTATCTTTTTATTTTTAATTCATGTTCTAACTGTTGGATCCTAAGATCTTGGTTATTATTAATAATGGATTCAGAAAAAAGAATTTCTAGGAATGCTAGACTGGCTAAACTTCCTAAATTGAGGATTAGATTAAAAATTAATTTTAATAGTACCATCCATTAACTATTGAATATAATCAACATCTTCAATTGGTCTTTGAATTGGAGTGGGATGACTTTCATTTGTTAAAAGCCAATTCGTAGGCAAAGTACTATCACACCACCTAATAGTTTTAGGGATTCTATTATTAGCATTACTTGGATTGCATTGGATTAACAAAAATTGATTTTTTGGACTTCTATTGATGGCTTGAAAATTCATATTGGTTTTGGTTAATTTGTAATGTAATCTAAAAATCAAAGTTAGGGGCTGGACACCTTCAATGATTTGGTAACCACTGGTTTTGATACTCAAAGTTAAAGATTTAAGAATATGAGGGTCTATTAAACTAACAGAAAAATACGAATAATAATCAAAATGGATTGGACCATTACAAAGTGAAGATTCAATTAATCCTAAAATACTATCATTAAAATTTATAAATCTTGCATCATGTAAGGCTAACAAGAGAGAGCTATTGTGCCATCTTCTTGTGAATGGTTTTACTTCAATCTAGACTAAACAAATATGAAGAAATTGTATATTTCTTCAATGTGATGTTTAATTGCATTGGAATAAAGTAATTGACAAGTTTCATGCTCTTTCCCAAGAGCATATATTTTTCAATTATTTTTATATAATGCTGAGGTTTGAAAGAAGTAGCATACCATGTTGATTTATAAATTTCTTTACTTAAAATTTTGGGTATATTTCATACCCTATTATCTACATGATCATCTGCTAAACATTTAAAATGTTCTTAATTAATTATGTCTAGTATTGTATTAATTGTAAATCTATTGCTATAAGAAGAATTATTTTTAAATAATCTACTCATGGCTCAAGATAACTGAATTATTCTTATGATAAAAATTTCATCATGTATTTTAGTTCTTAACTTGCTATGACTTCTACAATATCCTAAGAAGCTTAACTCTTCTCTCATTTGCCTTTACAACTACCCTACCCTTAGGATTTACGTATTTTAAAGGACTTATTGGAGTGCCTGAAATAAACATATTAGAAACTGATACGTTAGATCCATAGATTAAAAAATCAAAAATTACAGAGAAATAATTAATTATAAAAATAACTAACCACTTTGACTGAGAGTCAAAGTAAATAAATAAATATATTTCAATATGCAAAGAATATACCACATATTATAAATGATAATTGAGAAAAAAGGAATGCCTATTTTGTTATTAGTTGTTTACTAATTACCTATTTATTTCCCCATTCATTAAAGAGATGAATGAATTAAAAAATTAATGTCTATTTAAGTCAATTTATAATTTGAAAGCAGTCATTAAATGTATGTGTCAAATTAGAAGGTTATTGTAGAAAATATATAAATAATAATGGATAAAATTGTTTAAAAATAATTCTCGTCTATTTCTCACTTCTAATATATTAAAAGTTAAAAGATAAAATTAGATACGAGCACCTCTCATCACGCCACTGTCCATAATCAGCATAACCATGTGTCAAAATGAGTTTTTATATTAACTATTCACTAAAATTCTTATTAGTACATATGGCTAAGTCATTTTATTAAAGAATAAAGTTATAGTTTTACATAACAAATCTTAAAATATATTTAGATTTTTAATATTTCATAAATCAATTAAAATAATTTGCGTATACGGTTGTTACTAAAACATTTACAATTTAAATACATGCAATTACATATACATGTTTTCTTTTGTATGACCACTTGTCACTCAATCTATCTTTCGTTAAACACTCATTATCTCCAGAGTATGTGCCTTCGTAATTAATTTAATAGGTAAAGATAAGAAAACTATTACTTCGTATAAATATCAATTCTCAATTTCTTGTAATTTTTTCTTTCTATGATATCTTTCGTGTCGGATAGAAGTTTTTTTTCCTTACATTGGATTAATTCAATTTATTTTAACAGTCTTTTTATTATTTTGTAGGGATTTGTACAAGTTGTCTAACCTGAATTAGCCAAGAGAAACCAGAAATAAAATATGACACGTGAAATACAGAAATAGTTAACTTTCTATTTTTCATTGATAGAATAATTGGCTAGTTTTCTCATATGCCCAAGACAAATTACAACAGATATGAATAATGGGCTAAAACTTCTGGTAAGAACACATAAGTTAAAGTCACCCCTTTGGTTATTTTCTCTAGCGATAAATAGTTGGTTCAGAATAAATTAAAGGCCAAACTTTGTAACATATTCATTAGCCAATTTTACACCCAATAGAACCACCGTCCTACAATTAAGGTGGACACCATCACTTTGAAAACCAGTGATATTAGAATCCATCACACTTTCAGCATCGATGACATGTGTATAAGGTAGTCGTTTTGCAACTCTGTCTTGAGCATCTCTCACCTGTTGCATACAATCGACATGTGGTTGTACAATTGTGTCATATGATGCTATTTTAACCTGCATTAACATCATCCACAGGAATAGTTGAGTAATCACACGTAATTGAAACTCGCTAATTACAATCATTAATTAATTTATCTAATAATACTAACCAAGAGAAGAGGAAGAGCTGGAATGCCAATGTCATTGCGAAAGTCCGTGATAAAATTGACTAAATTTTGCTCATACGCGACAGCATACGTTTTATTAGCCGCATCACTCTCGCCTTGTAGCCACAAAAGAGCACGGATGGTTCCACCTTCTTGTAAAGAGGCTTTAGCTCGTGTTACCAATTGAGAATAATTACCTGTACCTTTCAACCACAATTTCATGGGAGTTCCACCAATAGCACAAGGGACCAGACCTACTTCACTTATATTGTTTCCAGCAATACGACATAACTCATTAGCAAATGCCATTCCTGGTCCCACTCCAGTCGTCTTCCACCAGTCGATGTCTTTATGGAGTGGTTCACTAGCTTGCTCCCATTTTAGATTAGCATTTAACCTATAGACTTTGTTGTTTGGTAGGGATCCAGGTGGGATATAATGGTCCCACTTGCCTTTTCCATTGATCCTCTCTACCCCACCTCGTCCGCCCATGTTACTCTGACCACCTAAGATGAAAATGTCTTTTGCGCCATTTGCCCCTATATATAATGGGGTTATTAGTAAGGTACATAACATCAGTGAGAAGCTCAAACTCGTCATAACTTTCACTAATTTGCTTCTATTTTCTTTTCTTGTTGTTGGCTTTGAGTTTGAGCTACCTCTGATTTTTACCACTCTATTTCTCTTCTTTTATATCTATGTTTTGGTCTATATTTAGTATTTACTACTTGGAACTCGATTCAGTTCGGCCGCTGCATTTTAGTGGCGTGTAAGGTTTTAAAATAACCATTTTTTGTTTGAAGCCACTCACTCTTGTCTGGAGGGCATATGTAGTTAAACAATTGGGAGTTTAACGTTAGAAACCCATGGTCAGTGGTATTCTAATGGTTTGGAAAATTAAATTCCTGTTATTTTTTTATCGATATAAATATATTAAAACCAAATAGGAAGTACACCGTTACAGTGCATATCTAGACGAAACAACCAAAACTAAAACAAACTAACCTTATTTTCCTCTACTATTTTTTGGATAAACCATAAATTTGATTTTTTTAAAATGTAAAATGACAACCTTTAACTTTGTGTTGGTTGTAAGTATACACTTAAAACTTTAAAAATCCCTTATAAAATCCTTAAACCTGGATAGGCAAATATCACATATTGTAGTCGGTCTTAATCCAATGTTAAAAATCGTATCATAATTATGTAATCATATAGATTTAAATTTAGACAAAAAAAAAACTAAATATCTTATTCTTTTATAATAGTGACTACTTGCTCAGGGTTATTTCTCTATTTTGTCCCACCAATGTGGCTTCATTTACATTTTTGGTTGTGTGGGTTTGGTGGTAAAAATATGTGGAATGAGGGCTTTTATTCATCATTTACCTGTTGATTGGATGTTCATTGTCCGTCTTGTCCCTGCAATGTGGGTTCATTTATGTTTTGGGTTGCGTGGGTTTGGATGTAAAATTGGGTGGAATGAGGGCTTTGTGGGTCATTTCGCGGCTAGTGATTGTTGAGTAAATCTCGATCGTTGGATGTCTGTGATCTGAGTCGTCAGTGTGCTAAATATTTTGGGGTTGCTTAGAATGAATCTCGATTGTTCGTGTGGTGAGTGACATCGTATTGCGGCTGCCCATCTTCTTTAGGTTTTGATCTCAGCTGTCGGTTTGTTTTTCTTACTAATCGTGTGACAAAGAGAGAGGGGGAGATTGACAGCTTCTTCAACCTTTGGCAATGGAAAGCTTCAGCCATGCAGAAGCTCTCCAAGCCTCTCCGTCATCTCAACACCGGTTGGAGGGTCTGTCAGCCTGAGGTTACTGTCTGGCAATAATCGGAAGAACGTCCGTGCAAGATCCATCTTCGTCAATGAAATCCCACATCAAACGACGCGATACAAAGTTTGTGGTTGTTCTTGATGGGGGTGGCGGGTAAGGATAATCTTCATCCTTCGATTATTGTCTTTTTTGTCATGATTTTGCACCCTGATCTAACACCTATACAGTCTAGGTGTCATGGGTTCCTGTCATGGAGGTGCCTAAAAATCCATTGGAACTGTTCGGCTTCTGAATTCATGAGCACCCATGTGCGTTTAGATGTTAGATTTGGGTTGCTTGGCTTCGGAGCAGATGGGACTCACGGGCCTTCATGTTGGAGGTAATCATGGTTTTACTTTGTTTTATTTGTTCAATTGTTCTATATATGTGTGTGCTCTTTGATGATGTTTATGATAATTAGGCTTGTGTGTTACTGTCATGGAAGTGCATGGAGAGAGGATTGAAATGTTGAGCTTCTGAGGGAGTGGGAAGTCACGTGTATTCAAATGTTGAGCTTGTGTCTTCACATTGGCTGTTGGATTTGGTTGTCAGAGGTAATGATGATTATCTTATCTGATATTCTCAATTCATCTATATATATATATATGTCTGCTAATGATGTCAATTGTTTGGATGTCAATAGATAATAGCCAAAATTTTCTGTCTTAATCGATGCATTTGTTCCATTTGTGGGTTTATTATAAATTTGATATTCACGTGTTATCCACCCAATTTTCCTTCTGCTACATTTTTGTTCTTGTGACTTTTAGTTTGTAAGGTGAGTTAGAATTTTCTGACTGATAACTATTATGTTGATATTCAAATGATTTTTGAAGTAGTTCTGTTGTTTTTTTACTCAATTATGTTCATCCAGTTTTGTGATTGCTTAGTTTTGGTTTAGTCATTGGCTCATGTTTTTTAGTAATATTTTTACCGATGTTTGTTTACTGTTGTTCAGTTCAATTGTGGTCTTTGGTTGAGAGTGTTATTTTATGGTGTTTTTTAGTCATATGTTTTGTTTTATTCAGTGCGTACTATTTGTTTGTGTCTATCTTTTTAATCGGTGTGTTGTATTTAAGTTATTTGTTGAGGGTTTTTAAGTTATTTTTTTAGGATATGTATCATCTTTTGAAAGCTATTGGTGGTGCTTTTTTGCTTTAGTTTTTCGTCCAGGTTTTATGCTAAACTGGACCCCTAAACAAACTATTTTGCAGAATGAACCCTATCATTAATTTTTGCTTACCTTGGCCTCGAGCCCACTTTTCTTTCACTTTTTCACCTTTTCCCTCATTGCCCTTTTTACAAGCTATCCAATCAAATGTCATGGTCTACTCACTTTACACTTAAAACCTCCATACTCATCTCATTTCTACTTCTTCATTTTTCATTTTTTCTACTTCTTCTTTGTTTTCTTCTTCATTTTTCTCTTCGTTTTCTTCTTCATCTTCTTCCTTCTTCCTACAACACCAAAGGATTGTTTGTTCTTCTCTCTAGAACAAGTATAAGTTTTGCTTTCTTCTTTTGGTAATATTTACTTGTTTTCTTCCTTCTTTCATGGGCTTTTCATTTTCATGAGTTTTCTAGAAATATTTATTAATTTTCTTCTTTCCAGAATGTTGTTTGAAGTTCATTTACTATACAATATCACTACAATATGAAGATGTAGTGTTAAACGAGGTCTACACGAGTACTACATGAGCCTCGTTTAGTAATCGTGTAGACTACACGCAGGGTACACGAGTCTCGTGTAGAGATCGTATAGACTACACTCAGGATACACGAGCCCCATGTAGACCTCGTGTACCCTACATGATCATCGTGTAGTGCATCAAACACTTCTTCAGTAGTTCACGAACATCGTGTACTCCTCGTGTAAGACTTATTACAGTACAAGTGGTCTACACGATGCTCGTGAAGGCCTCGTGTACACTACACGATGACGACATGATGCTCGTGAAGGTCTCATGTACACTACACGATGCTCGTGAAAGCCTTGTGTACACTACCGATGACTACACGATCATCGTGTAATGTTCCATTTCGTTATGTATTCTTCTTGTACTGACTTCCTTCATTGATATATATATATATATATGCAGATATGTTTGAAGTTTGAATTTTTTAATCCATGAGATTGGGTGAAAATGGTACAACATGATCTTTTAGTGGAGAGAAGACCAAATTATTAGAGATATCTACTAACTGCACTTATCACGAGCTATGGGGTATATTGCATGAAGAACTTCAAATAGACCCCTCAAAGTATTATATGTCCATCAATTTTTTTTATAGAAGCCATGTCCCCTGCCCTCCTGTTGAAACTTTAAAGGATAATGATTTACAGTTCTTTGTTAAGGAAAATGAATCAGAATCACTTAGAAGCACACTATCTGTAAGTACCAAGCCAAAAAATTTCCATCTCAAAGCTCGGTCCTCAAACTACAATGTCACAACAACCTCGAGTTCCTAAAACTACAGGATTTTATCAAAGTTGGGTTCTTCAAACATAAATGTCACGACAACCTCTACATGAAAGCATTTCTAGCTTTGAGAGTGTTGATCATTTTGAAAGGAACTATCATGATGATGATGTTTTTGGTCATGACGATTATGATGCTTTCAAGGATGAGGATGTTGATGCTGATGGAGATTATGATGATGATTTTGATAAGGGGGCGTATGATGATGCAATCCGTGGAGATGACCATGATGAAGTCATAAATGGAGACGACCATGATGAAGTCATAAATGGAGACGACCATACAATAATTCTAGACTTGAATACTGCTCTTGAACCCGAGACCACTTGTCCATTTCCCTCACAACCTTAGTTCAATGAACAACGTCATGGGCCCATTGAGCAACAAGCTGATTTGAATCATCTTGTATCAAACACAATAAATATGGATGATTTGTATAGTGATAAAATCGAGTTGCTTAAAATTGCTCGTATGATGGTCATCCGAAGAAATTTTGAGTTTTGGATCTTTAAGTCAAAACAGTCAACATTAGTACTTGTATGTGTTGAGAAAATATGCCCATGGAGGTTACGAGCCTTGAAATTGAAAAATTGTCCATACTTCAAAGTTACAAAATTCATCAATACAAATACATGCACATTTGAAGTATTGAGACATGAACACAAGTAGACTACATATTCATTGATTGGTCATTCTATAAGCTCCAAATACACGGGTGTCAGACGTATATATAGGCCAAAAGACATAATTGAAGATGTTCGGCTTGATTTCGGTATCAACATCAGCTACTATAAGGCATAGAGGGCTAAGAAGTATGCATTGGAATTAGTTTGAAGATCTTCTGAAGACAACTATATGATGCTCCCAGCATATTGTCACATGTTAGAATAAAAAAATCTAGGTACTTATTTTTTATTTTGCCATTAAAATGTCTACAAGAGTACTACATGAGCCTCATGTATACGTCGATACTACACGATGAGTACATTGACCACGTGTAGTCTTCACGAAGGAACACTGACCTCGTGTAATCATCTTTTACACTATTTTGCTATCATAATGTCTACACGAGCCTCGTGTATCCATCGTGTAGCATACACAATGCCTACACTGACCATGTGTAGAAATCTTGTAGTCGACACAATGGTTACACGGACCTCGTGTAGTCATCGTGTAGTCTACACGATTGTTACATGGACCACGTGTACACATCCTGTACACTACGTATTCCGTCGATTAATACAACAATATTAAATATTTTTCAGGGACAACAACACACATAGAGACCGGTGAGCATGATCATTTTAAATATTTTTCATGGCTCTTGGATGTTCTGTTCGTGGACTTGTTAGCTGTATACAGCTTGTCATTGCTGTTGACGCAACCACCTTAAAATACAAATACAAAGGGGTATTATTTGTTGCAACAGAAAACGATGAGAACAATCGAGTATATCGCATTGTATTTGGAATTGCAGATTCAGAAAATAATGATCCATGGGAGTTCTTCCGTAAACTTCACGATGTAGTCGGTGATTCAGAAGACTTGGTGTTTATATCCAACAAGCATACAAGTATACTAGATGTTGTACATGTTGTCTTTCTCAATGCGAATCATGGAGCTTGCATCTTCCATATAGGCCAGAATATCAAATAAATTTACAAAAAGGAAGATGCGATCGCATTATTTTTTAAAGCAACAAAGATATTTCATCAATTAGAGTTTGATCAGCTGATGACACATTTTACAGATGCATTTTCAGATATCTCTCAATACGTGTCGGTGGGGGAGTTGAGAGGTGGGCACGTTCCCGTTTTGATGGAAGGCGATACAATATAATGACTACAAACATCACGGAATGTTTGAATGGGGTTTTTAAGGATGTTAGAAAGCTTCCCATTATATGCCTTATAGAACATTCCATGACATGTTACAATGGTGGTTCTATGAATGACGGGTGGCTTCCCTTTAAATCACCTCGAAGATGACAGATTGGGTTAAGACTAAGCTTAATAAGAAGAATCTTATATCACATACATTATCATTGTTTCCTTCCGACATCCACGAGTTTCGTGTTACGGGTGGGGGTAGACAAGCAGTGGTCAACTTGCATCTTAAGAGTTGTACGTGTAGAGAATTTGATCTTGATCAAATTCCATGTATGCATGCGTTGGCTGCATGTCAACAGCGTAATATATCCACATACAGTATGTGTTCGAGGTTCTATAAAAATGAGGCTCTAATTGCTGAGTTTGTGGAAACAATACATCATCTCGGGGATCAAGCAGATTGGGTCATCAGCCAGGAGTTTCATGAAAATGTGGTATTACCACCTATAATGAGGCGGCAAAGTGGAAGACCTAGGACAAAGAGAATTCCATCTAGAGATAAGGAAGTAGTCAGAAGGAAGTGTAATCGTTATGGGCGAATTGGCCACAACCGATAAACGTGCTGAAATCCAATTCATCTATATCAACGGGATGAGAAAACCACTTAAATATAAATAATGACCTTGTATACACAAATTAAATATTAATATAGAAATATACTTGTGTTTGTTATTTAATAATATCATAAAGTTTAATAATGCCTATGAAGTCATTGTGTAGTCTACACTAAGCCTACATGATACCCGTGAAGTCACCGTGTTTGTTTTTTCTTCTTCCTCTGCTTCTTCTTCTTTTTGTTCTTCTTTTGCTTCTTCTTCTTTTGTTTTTTCATCTTTTTCATCTTTTTTTTTTCTGTTTATTCTCCTTTTTTCCCATATTTTTTTCATCTTCCTTCTTTTCACCTTCACCTTCCTTCTCCTTATTAACCCCATTCTCTTCTTCTTCTTCTTCTCTTCCTTCTTCTTCGAACTTTGCTACTTCTTTTTCTTCGACCTTCTCTTCATCATTTTCTTCTTCCTTTCCTTCTTCTTTTTCCTTCTTTCCCACCATCTCCTCCTCTTCTTCTTCTTTCTCTACTATATGTTCTTATTTTTCATCATTATCTCCTTCTTCTTCTCTTCATTCTTCTTTGACCTTCTCATTATCTATTTCTTCTTCCTTTTCTTCTTCTTTTTCCTTCTCTCTCACCATCTCCTCTTCTTCTTCTTTCTCTACCATATGTTCTTCTTTTTCATTCTTCTCTCCTTCTTCATTTTTTTCTCATCCTTCCCAATCAATTCTCCTCCCTGTCAGATCAATGATAGAATGAATAATCATCTAGCCTCAATGTTACCAAATGATCCATCAAAATTTTGATTTGGGAAATTGCAAAAGAATCTTCTTGTCCATTGAAGTGATCTTTTGATCCATTCCAATCAGACATTTCCTTACCCAATCTTCTTTTCCACTGAACTTCTTGGTCATAACTTTATTCTCCTCTTTTTTTATTATCCTCCTCGGATCTCTTCCTCTTCTTTTTCTCTTCTTTCTTTTCAATGGGCTTCTCCTCCTCCTCATGAGCCTCATCTTCAACTAGAAAGGGTGACTAAGGAGGCGTCGACTAAAAAAACATGTATTATTAAGATTAAGCAGATAAAGTAGAAAAATGGTGACTATAGATTGGTTACACGGACATCATGTAGTCATCGTGTAGACTACTCGATAGTTACACAGGATCCATGTAGTCATCGTGTAGACTACAAGATCGGTTACACGGACCACATGTAGTAATCGTGTAACCATCGTGTAGACTACACGATGACTACATGAGATTAGTGTAACCATCATGTAGACTACACGGAGTCAGTGTAACCATCGTGTAGTCTACACGATGGCTACACGAGATCCGTGTTCAAGAAAAAGATGATGATCTTGAACATACCTTCTCTCCAATTACTGATCTCTAGAAGCTTTTTTCTGCTTCCTCCTCAGTAGAGACCAAGGAAAGAACTGTCAACTAAAAATGCCAAAAATATAAATTAGTATATGAGAAAGTAATATACAAATTAATTTGTCAACATAATTCACCAACATACATTCTCCTTCAAAAAAATTTCTTCTCGTAGATTCTCAACTGCCTACACCACTTGAGAATCCTTGGCACCTTGGTCGAAACCTGGTTACCATACAAACTACCCACCAAGGGGATAGTTTCAAATACCCATGTCTATTTAAACAAAAGAGAGTAATTCAGTATTCAACACATAAATAATTCAATACATTACTACATAGAATTAAATAAATTGTACCTGGAAGGCAAATGAACATCCATTGATTAAATACCCATGAACAACAGGGGGATTTCTGTGTTTTATTTTGTTTTTTTCTTGATCTTTAAGATCACCAAAATCAGCATTTGTATTCTTCACAGCTAATAATGATTTCATTATTTTGGAGAACGAGAGGTCTCCCCACGGATATTGGTTGAACGTTTCAAGGTCACCAACCAAAACCAACCACGTCTTCTCAATTAGGGTACGATTCTCCTTCCCCAACATAAAATGCTCTAGCAAATAAATCAGAGCGATCTTGACTGTATCATAATCATACTTATATTTAGAGCTCTTGAACTTCTCCTCCAACTCAATCATGGTTATGGATTGGGCTTTGGGAAAGTATAGATGAGAGAGTATGTTGGGCCAGCACCTGGTGGCACACAATTGCTAAAAACTTCAGGGATGGGAGATCAAGGAGATGACCAAAGCATGTCTCCCTAAATATGGAGAGTTGAGTAGCTGTCAGCTTGATCTTGATAACCTCCATGCAGTGGGTATTGAACTTTGCATTGACCCTTGCTTTTGGAATATTGTTAACGTCATGGACATATCTTAGTTGCATCTTTGATGAAGCCATAACCTGTAGAATATTCAACGCAGACATAAGATCAAGAAATGTACATGATACTCGTGTAGACTACATGAGGGGTACACAACCATCGTCTAGCCTACACGAGGCTTACACGACCCCCATGTAGTCCTCGTGTAGCCTGCAGTAGGCTTACACGACCCTCGTGTAGTCCTCGTGTACGACACGAGGCTTACACGACCCTCGTGTAGTCCTCGTGTAGCATGCAGTAGGCTTACACGACCCTCGTGCAGCCCTAGTGTAGCGTACACGAGGCTTACATGAGCCTCGTGTAGTCCTCGTGTAGCGTGCAGTAGGCTTACACGATCCTCGTGTAGCGTACACGAGGCTTACACGACCCTCGTGTAGTCCTCGTGTAGCGTACACTAGGCTTATATGGCTATCGTGTAGCCTACACGAGGCTTACACGACCCTTGTGTAGTCCTCGTATAGCCTACACGAGGCTTACACGACCCTCGTGTAACCCAGCAAACAGACATTCATCAAGACCAGAACCTCAGAAACCCAGAAAAAAATATTAGAAACCCAAATAAATAACCTTTTTATTATTCAGACATCCACAAAAATAGAAATGTAGAAATCTAGAGAAAACCCCTAAGAAACCCAAAAACTTACCTTGTTGTTTTTGTTGTGGGAGATGAAGACTCAAGGATTTGCAGAGAGAGAGATGTTGCGACTGAGAGAGAGAAAGAGAGAGATAGAGAGAGACATAGAGAGATAGATGAGGGAGATGCAAGTGAGGGAAACGAATGGGTGGGGTTTCATGTAATGAAAAACTGAAATCATCACTTTTTTTAGCAGTCGTTTGGAATTTGTGAAGGGTCTTTTTGGTAACTTCATAGATTGATTTCGAATTTATGGTGGGTCGATAGCCAAGATAAGAAAAAATTAGTGATAGGCTCCATTTCTGCAACATGGTTAGTTTAGAGGTCCAGTTTAACAAAAAACCCTTTTCATCAGCTTTTTTCTTTGCGTGAGTCCATTGATGATATGTATTTCTCTGTAATCTCTCTTGTTTTTTCATTATTTTTCTTTGCATTTTTCTTTGCATTTAGTTATTTTGTGCTATAACTATAGGTAAATTGGGTATAATGTCATGAAAATGCTTCTTCTTTTCTTTTCTTTTTTGGTTATTTTTGTGGATGTGTTATTTGATATAATTTGTTATTTTTACAAGCTTGTTATTATTGTGTTGTACTGTTTAGTTGCTATACCCTTATTTTAAAAGGTATGACAAATTGTTTGTTGATTATCGATACTTTCATCGGTCCCTTTATAGTGGGTATTTTTTTATTCTTCTTCTATGTATCATTTGTTCATTTTTGTCTTTGTTTTTCTTATTCTTTTCTCTGCTCTGTATTTTTTTATCTTCTTTTGTCTTTCTTTTCCTTCTTTATTTTTCTTTCCAAGTTTTAGCTTTAATTTTTGTCACGGTCTTTCTTTTTCTGTTTTTTTTTTCTTCTGTTATCCAAATTGTGGACAATGGGTCAGTAGAAATTAATAATGTATCTTCACAATTTTCAGGCATTTTAAATTTCGCATGGATAAAGATTTATTCATTACTTTTGATAATTGGTTGCTTAGGACAGATTGTGAAAAAAGGCATTATGGGTTATGTTCCGTTATTGTTAAGAGATTATTATGTTATGTGGATTTACAGCTGCTTTTTAGGATTCTCATCGTCTTAGATTGCGTTATGTTTGTCATTCTCTTGAATTACCCCTCCGCTAGGAAAAGTAGGAAAGATTTCTGACACGTAGGCAAAAATTATTATATGTATAGGTGTCGTTTAGGATTATCACATATTTTTGTCTTCTTATTGTATAAAGTGTAAATGTTGATGTGTCTCGGTTAAATTCTTCTCTCTTTTGATAATCGATGATGTTTATTTTTAATCGAACTAGCCATAATATGTCGGTCGGTAACTTTTTTTTTGTTTCTTTGTGTATAAGTTAGACTTTGTTATTACTGACATTCAAGTTCTCCGTCATATGCTTTTGTATTTGCTTAGTTTTCTGCTGTGAAGAATGTATTTGCTTAGTTTTCTGTTGTGAAGGTGGGTGAAAAATTTCTGAGTTGTTGTTATTTGATGATTATGTGTTTATTTTTTTATTTTGACTTTGTTGTCTTATTGATTTTATATATTTATTTTATTTTTATGAACTTATTAAGTTTTGACACTACAACAAAAAAGGGCTTAGATGACGGTGAAAACTCGCCATCAAAACCCTTTAATGTGGGCAAGTGATTGTCATCTATCGAGCTGTTATCTAAACTCATTTGATCAAAAACTGTCATCAAATGGTACCGGCAAAACACTTTTGATGACGGAGAATCCCCATCATTATAGGTTCCGTAAAAACACATTTAATGACAGGGATTGCCCGTCATTATAGGTGCCGTAAAAACACCTATAGTGATGGGGAATCCTCATCATTAAAGGATCATTTAAAAAAACTGTCATGGAAAGGTAAAGTTTATGTCAGCCCAACTAATGCATTTAAAGATTTTTTTACCATACTACAAAGAGAATTAATTACTATATTGCTACAACGGCGAGAGCGCCCACATTCTTTTGGCGCATTCCAAAAAGAATCAATTTACAATAGCCAATGTTTTAATTATCAACAGGGAAAAAGTTATGCTTATAATCAAGCAAATGAACCAGTGTAAAATGATAGTTTAAATAATATGCACGCCGGAAGGTAAAGTTGGAAAGAATTACCCCCAAATAATCACAGCCAGCTCCAAAGTGAACTCAAGAGGCTACATCATTCCATCGTGGTAGATCATCTTCCTCTTTACCACCATTGTTGGTACCTGAAAGCATATACTTATAAATTACTATTGATGCATATATTTGCAAACTTGCATCATAGCAACTAGAGAGTAACCAAAGGAATTAAATATTCATAGAATTGGATTTTATGCATCATCCTAATAAAGGTGAATGACGTTATGTTTTTGAATAGCTTTACTGTGACTAAATATAAAGAATTTGGTTAGGATCTGGGAGACATTAAGCTTAGACCAAACTGAGAGGAAAACATATCAGCAGCTTTAGCATCTCATTCTAGTTAAAAGTAAAACTCTGATACTTCCCAACTCCTACAATTTATAAGGGAAAAGTAGAATTAAACTGAAGAGCTAACAAGTTCTTGAATGCAAATGAATCATATAGCTGAAGACACTTTGTTAGAGCTTTCTTCTCAGAAATAAATGAGAATCGAAATTACCATAGAAGTTGTCTTTCATCTCCACTCAAAGTCCTTATAGGTGGACATTTTAGTATTCTCTAAAGACCTAACAAGAAAAGAGTAGATAAATAGATATCACCAAAGGTAAATCATTTAACTCCAATGTATTGCATCATTGAAANATATATATATATATATATATATATATATATGAAAATAATTATTGATTTATAAAATTTGATACGCCAACTCAAATATTGTCTGATGTGTAGACGGAAAACATATGAAATCTGATCATGACAGGAAACGTGAATTATAACTCTAATGATCAAACCACTAGTTCTCGCCCAAAATAGTCTATCACTCACTAAACATTCCCTTAACCAATTGACCTGAATCTAACAATTTGATAAGGAAAACAAGCCAGACTCTTCACATTTTCTCCATATCCCAAATGCATTTTTCAGATCAACTTGGCGCTTCCTTTCTTTCATTAGAGCTTGGTTTAAGATCCCTATAGATGATACACCGAGTTAGACTCCTAGCCAGCTTCAATTGCTTGTGTTAAGAAGGATTCATCTTTCCCACTTATGGATCTAATACAGTAACAATAACATTTGTTGAAGCTATTGGAGATGGTAATAAGAAATTAGCTCATGATTCCTAAACCTCATAAAAAACAGAGGTTATCAAAACATAAGTTGATTGAGAAAATGAATTTTAACTACTAGTCTTATTGAATTGGACTACTAGTTATATGACTTATAAATACAACTAAAACCCAAGAGTTCAAGAACTGATATGGTTGCATTAATATAAAGTACAAAAGAATCCAAGAGTTCTAAATGCATAATTAAGGGCTTCAATTAAGATATTGGAATAGTTGCATCCAGAACATCATCTATATGCTTGCATGAGAGGCAATTTTCTATCAATTGCAATAGTTAGTTGATTTATAGTAATCTATTACTGAAACAAATACATAAAAACAACATAAACAAACACAAAGAATCTACTCCTTTTCTCATTATGTCAAAATTTATATACAGATAAACAAATTATAATAACTATTTTGTTAATATATTATACCATACATATATTTCAAAACAACAATTTAAGAAGTAAAGATAGTATGACTGCTAGCATGGTACCTGAAAAACAACGCGATGTTCAAAACTACAAAAGTCAACAATCAGATATAATTGAGAGTTTCCACTTTTGGAGCTTTCACGTTCTCTGATTCTCTCCATCGCTTCAAACGTGATGCGATCCAGCCATGACAATTTTTCTCTAACGTGATCATCAAATATAAAATATTTTCACAAAAATAGTCCTACCTTTCTACTTGGATTGTGATTATATCATGAGCTTAATGTTCAGCTGTTCATCTTTGGAGAAAGAACATTATACAATAATCTTGGCCTAAAATAAGTAATGATAATATTTACTAAAACAATTTCTTCACATCAAATGTACTAGTAATTTAATATCCAATTAACTGCTCAATACATAGAACGCAAAGAACTAAGAGGAAAAATGACTAAAATCAATGAAATGAAACAGAATGCAGCAATGACAAAGTACAAATTTCACCAATTCTATTTGTGAGAAAGGCATTGCATTTTATCAGTAAAGTCATAAAATGTAATTAGGCTCTCAATGTTTTCATTCTTGTGATATTCTACAACCAGTTATGAAAATAATTCTACGAATATTAAACATGCCAGAATCCAAAAAGGGAAGTCAAGAGAAAAATAAGGGGAAGAATAAGTAGCTATATAACAACAAAAAATTTCAAACAACATGATCAAATCTAACAAGGGGGCTTAACATTTCTAGAATTTCTTGTTTAACTGCAGAAAAAAGGGGAACCCAAAGTCACGCATTCTAAATTACAAGTGCGACAACAAATACAAGTTAGCATTTGTAAATCTATATACATCTGCATCAAAAGAAGAAAAATCTAAATTATGCTATATAACATAAAAATCATAGAGTTTTGAGTGCTTACTTCCAACCAAATCCTCCAAATAATAGTATTTCACATTATGATCATAACTTTAGGTTTGTTACCACTAGTGAAAGAGATTATGAGCTTGCAAGCTGAGAAATGGAAGGGTTTGACATCCAAGATCCTCTTCATCATGAAACCAACATCGGAATCATCCTTAAATCCCGGAGAATCAGCCTCAAAATCATGTTCTTGAAAACCTAAAAAATTGTAAGCCCCCAACCCAACGTAAAATGGTCCCAAACAATATAACAAATCCCTAATCGAACAAAACCCAAACAAAATCAAACTAAAACAAATCATATTCACAAACCCTAAGTGTGCTCAGGTATTTCAATTTCCTAAACCCTAAGTTTTTGCCAAAGTGGTTAAGAAATCCATTTGAAATACTTAGAAACCCTAAATATTTCTTTTTATAGATTCGAGCATCCCCCAAAGCCAGAGTATCTCTCAATTGCAATTTTCTCTTTGAAAGCACAACCACTAGATTAAAGTTACCCTTAGAAATTATAGTATATTTTAGTGAGGCGGCATCTAGCGATGGACCATTGCCTCTCGACTATTTCCCCTTCCTGTTGAAGAGAATAACTGAGAGGGAGAAGAGCAAATTATTTTGAAACATAACCCTCCATTAGAATATGAGGAAGAATCAGTTAAAAATATATAGAGCATATACGAAAGAAAAGAGAGTGGCGAGAATCTCGAACCCTCAG
>QANY01004968.1:485498-537652 GCA_003255025.1 Datisca glomerata | reverse complement strand
CTTCTCTTCTTTTCTTTTTAATTTTTGACCATCATTGTTGGGATGCTTGTTTGAACTAATTATCATCCATGATCATTCCTAGCACTGACGGAAAATTGATAATCAGTGAACTAAGTGATCCAAAATAAAAAAATAATATATTTATATCCCAAACAAAAATTATTTTATTTTGAAAGTTTTATGAATTTTCTTCAATGACACTTGTTTAAACTAATTACCATCCATGATCATTCCTAGCAATGAAAGAATAAAGAAAAAATGATAATTAGTTAACGAAGTAGTCCAAAATAAAAAATGGTATATTTATATCACAAACAAAATTATTTATTTATTTTTAGTGACACTTGTTTATATTAGTTACCATTCATGATCATTCTTTTGCAATTTGATTAGCATTGGGTGAAGAAATGAAAAATGGTCATCAATAGACAATGTAGTAAAAAAAAGCATGCCCCATGCTAATTATGTATGAAATTAAGTATTTTTTTCATAATTTATTTTACACATAAAACATTTATTTACTAAATAATTATACATATATATGTAAAAAACAAAAATTAAAAAAAAATAAGAAAGAAAAAGAAAGACAGGGGCGATATCACCCTCTGTAAAAAAAATTTTGCATATTAAAATTTTTTTTAGTTTTTTTTGTTGTTTACATTTTTTTTATTTTTTATTTTCTTGTGTTTATTTATTTTTCTATTTCTTACAGTAGATATTATTGGTTTGTTTTAATTGATTTTTATATATTTTTTTAATTATTTCACGTCTTGTTTTGTTATTTTCACTCTACATATTCTTTTTTTTTAATTTATCATACATATTTATCATCTCTAACATTCATTTTCATTATTCTTTTTTTTCTTTATAGTTATTATCTCTTCTTATTTATTTATCTATTATTGTCACATGTCACGGTTGTATGTGATTATTATTTTATTCTTCTATCATTAGAATTGACGCTCGTAAATTAAAACCATAACAATTTGATTTAAGTTTTGTTAATTTCTTTATTTAGTTTTCACTAAAAAAATCTGCTGACGGACTTTAGAATTTTGGAAATACCAAATTTCTCGAACTACCGAGGTGGAGGATTATTTTTAGGATACCGAGAGTAACTCCAATAACGCTTTGATTAAAAATAATAATTTTTTAATGGTCTTTGTACCACCCATTGAAGGTCATTTATTTTCTCATTTTTATGATGCAAAATATACCAAATGGGACATTCAAAATTGAATTTCTATAACATTATTTTTTAAAAAAATGGATAGTATTTGATTAAATTTGGTAACCATTTTTCATAATGAGCGTTATAGGGTGCTAATACCTTCCCCACACGCAAATGACTTCCGAACCAACTTTAAATTTTCACAGACCAAATATTTGATTTTAAAATTGGGTGACCAATCACGCCCTAAAATGATTGGTGGCGACTCTGAATTTCTTTCTTTTTTCAAAAAATGATTTTTCAATCGCCGTTCTGCGCCGCATGCACGTTGTGTCAGCTTGGCGACTCCGCTGGGGAAAAACAATTGGTCTAACCATCTTTAGATCAATAAAGAGTCAAGCCAAATTTTTATCATATGCTATCCTTTTATATAGTTTTTTGTTTGTTTATTTGATTCATTATGTATTTTCTAATTCATGCCTGTAGTTGTACATAAGTCATTTTTTATTAAGTATATTTCTTTACATAATTTTTTGATTTCACACATATACACTAGCCCTATATCCAAGCTTTCCCTTTAGGATTAGCGAGAATGAGTAGTGGAATGCTTTCGTGGAACTACGATTCCCGTGCAAGCTCATGAAAGTTCTTACTCTGATCGACCCTTTCGAGATACCGTTTGGGAGCCCTTGTTACTCCGTTTGGATAATAGTGAGGAAAACTTGAGAGCCTATTAAGAGATTTGTGAGCCCAACCACACATGCATTTTTTTAAAGCCCATCCCATTACCAATATTTGATAGAAATAGAGATTCTACTTAATTATGATAGCTGATTAATTTTGTTCATGTATATATGTCCTACGCTCTTTAACATTTATTTTCTTTCCCTTTGTTTCACTTCTGACTTTGTCTTTCCTTTTTGCATACATGCATCATGTTGCGTAATAGGAATTGTAAAGAAGTATTCAATATTTTAGAGACCATGACTTCTACTCCGAGTGAGATAGAAGATCAAGTTACAGTAGCCCAATGGTCAGAGGAAACGCAGAAACAAAAAGAAGATTGTCTGAAAAATGAGGATGTCATTCTTCTACCACCAATCACTAAGATAAATTTCTCACACACTAACTTGGAGAGGTTGAAGAAGATATGGGAGGATTTTTCACCGGAGCAGAAAAATATCTTTATTGGCAAATATGGTCACATCGCTTATCTTTTGTATGACAGTCAATGCTCCTGTTCTTAAGGCTTTAATGCATTTCTAGGACCCTCTGTACAGATGTTTCACCTTTGGAACAATTGATCTTACTCCTACAATTGAAGAATATCAAGTCCTACTGAACATCCCGCTGCAAAGCACGGATAAAGTTTATAATTACGACAAAAGGCTTTCATTGAATAGAGCTTTATCCAAGCTCTTGGGTACTTTCCATGCATCTGAGATTGAGAAAATGTTGAAAGTTAAAGGTGGAATGGATGTGTGCCGCTGGATTACCTAAATGTCTTAAAGGAAGATAAGTGTATGGCTCTTTATGCTCTGTGTATATATGGCACCATGTTGTTTTCAAAAATTCAAATTTATGTGGATGATAAAGTGATAAAAATGTTCCTGCAAGTTGAACATGGTGTTAACCCTGTTATCTCAATTCTAGCTGAGACTTTTCATCCCTTAAATCACATACGAGTGCTTGGAAAATGGAAGTTCATCGACTCTTCATCTCTTTTGTGTAATTGGATTCTTAGCCATCTAAGATGTCCACCAGATTTTAAATGTCCTCAAGTTATGTTTTCAAGTCCATGGATGAAAACGAGAATCCCCGTTGCAAAATTTGGAATGGAAAAATGGAATCCACGGTTTCCCACAAAAGGGGTGTTGCTCTCACACATATCAAAGTTGAAAGATGAAGATGTTATCTGGAAAGCCCAATGGATGTCGTTGACATCGATGATCTACAAATTGGGTGACTATCAATGGGTCCCACTCCCAAGACCATGGGGTTGTTCTAGATATGCTTCATTAATGGTGCTCCGTCAACTATACATGAGACAGTTTGTCCCTGCCACGCACGCATTAAAGGACATTGAGATCAATTATGATTCTCAAGATATTGAATAAAAATTACAGCAGCTAATTAGAGCTTGGAAAATAACGAGAAGAGTGCGAAATGAGAAGAATCACATAAATTGCACAAAGGAGTATGAAACGTGGCTTCAGAACAGAGGCAAAGTAACTATTGCCTTACCAGTTGAGGATTTACAATCACATAAGTTACCAGAAGTTTATCAGGAGATTGTTAAAAATGAGGAACGAGATGAGTTATATGAGAAGCGTTAAAAGAATTTAGCTCTCTTGGAAGAAAACAGACGTCTAACAGTCGAGACGAATTTGTCTGGCCAGCACAGGATCGAAGCGAAAAAACAACTCAGAGATTTGAGAAACAAAGTTGAGGATCAAGAATATCTTAAGCGGAAAAACTTAGAGTTGGAAACTGGCACTCGCAAACTGAACAACAAAATTAGAAGGATGGCAGAGGACAATGAGAATTTGCGAGTGGTAATCTATGAACAAGAGGATCGAATCATGAAGCTAGAAAGGAAAAATAAGCTTGTACAAGAGGTTTTAGAAGACGCTAAAGGGGTTGTCGATAAGAAGAATACGTACATCGTTGAGTTAGAAAAACAATATGATTCATTACGACGAATCGCTGATAATTTACAAGTTGATTTAGAGAATCAAAAAGTTAGGAAGACTGAGTCACCAAATGATAGTGAAGAACTATTGAAAGTCATTGCAAGCCTTGAGCACCAAGTTAGAGCCTATCAAAACGTGGCAGAGAAATTG
This sequence comes from Datisca glomerata, assembly GCA_003255025.1. NCBI lineage: Eukaryota > Viridiplantae > Streptophyta > Magnoliopsida > Cucurbitales > Datiscaceae > Datisca > Datisca glomerata. Next base: position 533,638 of record QANY01004968.1, on the reverse strand, counting down.
GCAAGAAATAATGATGCTAATGTCGACGCACTGAGATATGATTACCAATTACTGCAACAAGAGTATGACTTGGTTCGACAACGATCCAGCTAAGTTTATACAATTTGGTTGTCCCTTTGAACCTAGATCTTGGGATCTCCAGTCAACTAGGTTGGGTTTCCTTTGTATCAACTTATTTTTACATAGGCTTTAGTAGCATTCTCATCGATGACTTTTCAACTAACTCTCAATTTAACCCTTTGGTTAATGGATCCGCAATGTTATCATATATCTAATTTACATCAGTATATCCTTCTAGGACCACTGGATATCTTGAATAGTGTAGTCCATAACTCCGAGTATATCGTTAGTACCTCAGTACTATCACAATGGCTTTTCAATGTTCAACTCTAGGATTACTCGTGAATCTACTTAGTTTACTCACTGTATAGGTTATATCAGGTCTTGTACAACTCATCAAACACATCAACCTACTAGATTTGATCATCTTATCATTACTCCCAATGATAAACAACATCAACATATATATACAAAATGACATCACAATAATAATAATGAAAGTAAATTTATAAAATGGCTTAAAAGCATGGCTGTGAGAGCGAGCAATTTGGCGGAACAAGCATCACTTTTGAGAAAAAGTGTTTTATCCATCCATCCTAATGGGGAGAACTTGTCTAAGTTCTTGGAAGAAATCAATAGAGATTTAGGTCATTTTGGTCATTTTGTATAAACTCATATTGCGGAGTAGTGTAGTTTGACTTCTACATACTCAAATGTAGTGGATGGCTATACTAATTGAATGAAATTGAGTACTTTTGGGCTTTCACTATGCGCAATATCATTTCTCATGCATAAATTTACTTTCCTTATTATTATTGTTATTATTCTTTATATTTCTTCATTAGCAAAATCTACCATCTCATTGTTTTATTTTTATTTATTAAGAAAACTTCTCAAAGATAGCTCGTCAACTCCGACATCCTTATCAAACACGAGCTCAAGTTAGGGTCATGGATGAGCAAGAAGGAGAGAAATCGTGAGAGGAAATGAAAGAAGAAATAAGAGAGCTGAAAGAGCAAATGGCAAGAGTCCTGGAACTCCTCGTCGCGAGTAAGGGAAAAGCCTGTCTTGAAAATCCACAAAGGGCTCAATCATCATAAAATCAACTGTCAAATGATACTCCACCTTACCCTCATGGGTTCACTCCAACCTATCAATGTCATCAGACCGACACTTTCAGCATGTTTCACCACCAGTAAATATCCAGCACTATCCATTTCTAAGTGTCCAGAAAATGATGCAGACAAGAAAAAGTGGGTACAACCCATCCATAATGGCACCTGGCCACAACCAAGCTTTCACCCCACAAGGCGAACTCACTAATAAGTCAATCATCATACCTGATGTTGATGATTCAAAGGGGAAAAGGCATGTTACTAAACCAAGCGAAGACCCACTGTCGAAAGATAAGCTGGACTTTTTAGAGGAAAGATTGCGCGCCATTAAAGGGTCAGATGTATATGGTACCATTGATGCCACCCAATTATGTTTGGTTCCAGATGTTACCATCCCACATAAATTCAAACTACGTGAGTTTGAAAAATATGATGGTAGTACATGCCCGGGAAGTCGGCTTATTATGTACTGCAGAAAGATGTTTGTTTGTGTAAATAATGATAAGCTGCTGATTCATTTCTTTCAATATAGCTTGACAGGGGCTGCATCTCGCTAGTATATCCAATTGAATAACCAACATATTCAGAGGTGGAAAGATTTAGCTGATGCTTTCTTAAGACAATACAAGTACAACATAGGCATGGCTCTTGATCGTCTGGATCTACAAAGTATGGTGAAAAAGCCTACGGAAGGCTTTAAAGAATATACGAAAGGTGGAGGGAATTAGCTGCTCAAGTACACCCTCTTGTCAGAAAAGGAGATGGTTACAGTGTTTATCAACACCTTGAGATCTCCACTCTACGATAGAATGATTGGAAATGCTTCAAACAACCTCTCTAACATTGTAGTGATTGGTGAAGGATTGAATATGGGGTAGAGAATGGAAGAATTTTGGAAATCGTATCTGATACATCATCCGTAAAAAGAGGGCCGCTGTTGAAGCGAAAAGAAGGGAATGTACAGACATCTGTACAGAGGGTCGTGGAAGGTAGAGTACAAGCATTGATCAAGGTAGAGTACAAGCATTGATCAAGGCTAGATGGTTGAATTTCAAAAAGGCTAATGGGAATCCAGATATCAATTCCAACCCTCTACCAAATCATGGGAATCCTACCGTAAATGCAATTGAGGAATATTTTTCATATGGAAAGAGGGACGTGGAAGATGTGAGCACGTCAATGGAAATGCTTTTCCATCTTCTTTCTAAAGCAGGGTACATCTACCCACACGCTCAAAGGATGAAGGCGTTTCTAGGAAGCATATACATGACTTTGATTGTTTATTTCATAAGAATGTGACAGCGCATACAATTGAGAAATGTGCTGATTTTAAAATGGAAGTGCAAAAGTTGTTGGATGCAAAGATACTTACTATAAGTCATAAAGGAGAAAGGAAATACCAGAAAGATGACTCTTTAGTCTTCATGATAACTAAAGAATCATCTGAAATTAATGTTGAAGCATCGTCCTATATCCCAAAACCTCTCATAATACATTACGAAAAAAGTCAACTCACGCTACTACGTCTTATGCTCCGATGCCTATCACCATCCAAATACCATGTGCATCTGCTTATAAAGATTCAAGAGTAGTACCATGGACGTACAGATATGAGGTCATTACAAGCGGTAACGACAAAACTCAAGCGCTAAATCTGTCTGACCTCGATCTCCCCATAATTAATATTTAGGGAGTATGTGGCATGATGAGGAGTGGCAGATGCTACACGCCGGAAATTTTGAAAATGGATAAAAGTGATGAATTTGAAAGGTAAAGGAAAAGGAAAGCCAAAGGAGACGACAATGGTCATGAATTCCAAAGAGAAATGCATGGCGGCCAAGTGATAGACCCGGATATAATAAGAGGTACGGAGAAAGAAAGAGCAGTGTCTGAAGAAGAAGTATGTGACTTTTTTAAGCTCATCAAGAAAAGCGAGTATAAGGCAATAGAACAACTTAATCGTTTACCTGCTCACATATCTTTACTGTCACTCTTTATAAATTATGAACCACATCGCCAAGCATTATTGAAGTTTTGAATCAAGCATATGTTTGTCATGACATTACCATGGAGAAGTTGAGTGGAATTGTGAAAAATATTACCGCACCAAATTTTATCACTTTTACAGATGATGAAATCCCTGCCGATGGTACTGGACACACCAGAGCTCTACATATATCCGTGAAATGTAGGGATTATGTTATTGCAAAAGTATTGATTGATAACGGCTTGTCTCTAAATGTAATGCCATGATCCACACTAACAAAGCTCCCTATGGACGCAACACATATGCGATCGAGCATGATGATAGTAAGAGCATTCAACGGTACCCGAAGAGAAGTAGTCGGAGACATAGAGATACAAATTTAAATCGGGCCATGCCTATTCAATATTGATTTCCAAGGGATGGATATAAATCCAGCATACAGTTTTCTTTTAGGTCGGCCATGGATTCACTCTGCCAGGGCAACACCGTCTTCATTACATCAGAAGCTGAAATTTATAATGGATTATAAACTCATTTGTATATATGGGGAAGAAGATTTATTGGTATCCAAGTCGGCTACCATGCTGTATGTTGAGGCGGCATAAGAAATATTGGAGTGCTCATTTTGATCATTTAAGATTGCAAACACCACATTTGTTGCTAGTGGGAAACTCGCTTCAACATCAAGCCTATCAAAAGCATCTGAGATTGTGGCAAAGTCGATGATAAAATGGGGATACAAGCAAGGCAAAGGACTCGGGGGTAAGCATCAAGGCATAAATAAGTTAATCGAGTGGGACAAGAATGAACAAAGGTTTGGGCTTGGATATAGACCGACCAAGGCTGATAGAAGGAGAGTGGAAGCTCAAAAGAAAGAAAAGAGGACCGCTATGCTCGAATATAGGGAATTCAATATGCAAATCCTTTAAAAGTGGGGGAATTTCATTCGAGGAACCGGTTATAGTATAGCAGTACAACCTTGAAGATGATATCGTCGAGCTTTCAAATCCACAATCTTGGGAAAATCATCAAGTGCGAGTACAGAGGACTTGGTTTCTCGATACAATTCAGATCATGAGCTTAACAATTGGGACTTCACCGAGCTACCAGTGCTTCTCGAAAATTTTCAAGAGTAATGTGTTCATGCCAAAATTCTAATGATTCTACCCAATGCCTTAGGAATTTCGTTATTATGGGCCTATGTTCTCATCTATTTCATGTCATCTCTTTAAATGAAAATCTAAAAACTTGTTTCATCTTCATTTGGCTAATGATAAATACAATTACTAGTGATTCTCGAGAATTTTCTATTTCTTTTGAAAACAAGAGCATAAGCAATAACTTTGACAATTTCATTCTTACGTAGAGTCAAATGAAGGTGACGAGGATAATTTTGAACCATCTTCGAAAATGTTAAGAATGGTAGAAGAGAATGAAAAAATAACTCAACCATATCAAGAGTTAATGGAGATGATAAATTTGGGAGTGGGGGGAGAGACGACAGAAGTCTAAATCGGCACTTCTATGACAAGCCAAAGCCGCTGAGAATTAATTGACTTACTCAAAGAGTATATTGACATATTTGCATGGTCTTACCAAGATATGCCAAGTCTAGACACTGATATCATGGTTTATCATTTGCCACTTATGCCTGAAAGTAAATCAGCGCGCCAAAAGTTACGAAAAATGAAACTAGACATCCTCGTACAGATCAAAGAAGAAGTTAAAAAGTAAGTAGATGCGGGTTTTCTAGAAGTAGCAAAATACCCTGAATGGGTTGCTAACATAGTCCCAGTGCTGAAGAAAAATGGGAAAGTAAGGGTGTTCGTCGAGTATAGAGACTTAAATCGGGCAAGCCCCAAGGATAATTTTTCATTACCCCATATCGATGTCTTAGTAAATAACACTGCAGGACATTCAATCTTCTATTTCATGGATGGTTTTTTGGGGTATAACCAATCAAAATGGCTCTTAAAGATCATGAAAAGATGACTTTTATAACTTTGTAGGGTACATTTTGTTATAAGGTTATGCCATTTGGTCTAAAGAATGCAGGGGCGACTTACCAGCGGGCAATGGTAACACTGTTTCATGATATGATGCATAAAGAAATCAAAGTGTACGTTGATGATATGATTGTCAAATCTCGTCAAGGGAAAAATCATATTGTCACTCTATGAAAACTATTTGAACGGTTGAGAAAGTTTCAGTTAAATCTTAACCCAACAAAGTGTACATTCGCAGCATCTTCAGGAAAACTACTTGGTTTTGTTGTGAGAAAGGAAGGAATAAAAGTTGACTCTAAAAAGGTTTGAGCCATCATTGATATTCCGCCACCTCAAACTCAAAAGGAAGTTAGAGGTTTCTTTGGGAGATTAAATTACATAGCCCGGTTCATCTCACAACTAACTGCAACTTATGAACCTATCTTTAAACTTCTCCGTAAAAGTGATACAGAAGGCTGGAATGATGATTTTCAAATTGCTTTTGAGAAGATCAAGTAATACTTGCAAAATCCTTCTATACTTGTTCCTCCAACTCCAGGACGTCCACTCATTTTATATCTCATAGTGATAGGAAAATCTATGTGTTTCGTACTTGGTCAACATGATGCCTCTGGAAGGAAAGAACAAGCAATATACCATTAAAGTAAAATGTTCATAAACTATGAGGCTAATTATTCGATGTTGGAGAAAACGTGTGGTAGAATATGAGGCATGTTCCATGGGAATTCAAGCAGCTTATGATATGAATATAAGGAAGCTTCGAGTGCACGAAGATTCATTATTGGTGATATGACAACTAAACGAGAAATGGGAAGCTAGAGACCTCAAGCTGGTACCTTACAACAAACATGTAACTAAGTTAAGCCAAACTTTTGAACTGATCTCATATGACCATATACCCAGAGAGAATAATCAAATTACAGATGCACTGGCAACTCTAGCATCCATGTTCGCCAGAGACTTTAAGGAAAAAGTGCAACCTATAAAAATTAAGAAGCGAGATTTTCCTGCTCACTGTATGAGTATTGAAGAAGAGTCAGACACAAGACCATGGTATTATGACATCAAGCAGTATATAAAGAATGGGGAATATCCATCCAAAGCTTCTGAGAATGATAAATGCACTATTAGAAGATTGTTCATAGGTTTTCTCTTAAATGGTGAAATACTCTACAAAAGAAACCATGACATGGTGTTTTTTAAGATGTGTTGATGCAAGAGGAAATTCACGAAGGAATTTATGGTGCTCATACTAATGGACATATGATGGCCAAACAAATCTTGAGAGCAGGATATTATTGGTTAACTCTAGAATCTGACTGCATCAAGTACGCCAAGAAATACCATAAATGTCAAATTTATGCAGATAAAATTAACGTACCAGCATCCCTTTTACATGTCATGGTCGCGCCTTGGCCGTTCTCTATGTGGGGCATAGACGCCATTGGTCCCATCACACCAAAAGCCTCTAACGGGCATCGTTTCATTTTGGTCTCTATAGATTATTTTATCAAATGGGTGGAGGCAAGTTCTTATTTGAGTGTAAGCATAAGTGCGGATGTTAAGTTCATTAAAAAGGAAATAATTTGTCGATATGGTCTACCTAGAAGGATCATCACATATAATGGGATAAATTTAAATAACAAGATGATGAAAGAATTATGTGAGTAATTCAAAATTAAGCATCATAATTCATCTCCTTATCGTCCAAAAATGAACGGAGCAGTGGAAGTAGCCAATAAGAACATAAAAAGGATCATAGAGAAGATGATGGAGGTTTATAAGGATTGGCATGAGATGCTCCCATTTGCACTACATGGGTACCGCACATCAGTCTGAAAATCAACTGGGGCAACACCATTCTCAAGCGGGCCTTCCAATCGAGGTGGAAATTCCCTGCCTCAAAGTCTTAATGGAGGTGAAATTAGAAGAAGCAGAGTGGGTACAAACAAGATATGAGCAATTGAATTTCATCGAGGAAAAAAGATTGACTGCATTATGTAGAGGGAAATTATATCAAAGAAAAATGATGCACGCATATGATAAAAATTTACGTCCCCGATGTTTCCGAGAAGGAGACTTGGTGTTGAAAAAGATACTCTCATATCAAAAGGATCATCGGGGGAAGTGGACCCCAAATTACGAAAGACCTTTCATTGTTAAGAAGGCTTTCTCTAGAGGAGCTCTCATGCTAACAAATATGGATGGAGATGATTTACCGCATATAATTAATTCTGATACAGTCGAGAAGTACTTCATTTGACCGCTCTAAGTATGGGAAAAATGAAGTTAGGCAAAAAAAATGTTTAAAAAAAAAAGTTATCTCGAATACTGGAGAAATTCTTCCTCCATATTTTTTTCTTTTCCCAAATCATTGTTTGTAAACATTATTCATCATCAATGAAGAGCCTTTTTTCTTTCTCAGTTGACAAATACATATACTTCATCTTCTCCTTATTTTCATTATTTCTTATTCCTCTCAATTTTAAGATATCATTAATTACTCTTGAAATAACTCATAAGCATAAACTTGGATAGGTGAAAACTAATTAAAAAAAAAGAATAGGAACTGAGAAAGGCGGTCTAAGTACGAGGTGAAATCTGAAAAGTCATCACGAGAAACTCGGTATGCACCTAACGAAGGCTAAAGCACGATTGGAGGATTGCAATTAAAGTACAAAAAAGAAGTAAAATGTGGAGAAATTATTCACTTTTCTTCATCATCGAAGTGAAGTCGAATACTGGTGCACAAACCAATGAATAATGATGCATCATTTTCTTGAATGTATGCTCGATACTTCATTGCGAGTCTATGACCTTAGGCCAAGTGATTGATTTGAAGGGTGAAGGATATGGAGACATTAATTAGTCAACTTTCAAAAAAATCATCAAATAGTTTTCTTACAAATGTTTTCAATCATGTATAGCATGCATGCACTCAAAATCACTACTTTGCATTTATATTCAATAATTACAACGCATATATATGCATCATATTGATCTATTTTGATGCAATTCAAGTGCATGAATCATTTAAAGATATTCTTTCGAAATCCATACATGACTTTCCAACATTTAGTGCATGCATTAGTCTAGCTCTTGCACCATATGAAACTTGTAAATATAATATCAATTATCATTTCAACATCTTTAGTTAAATCGAACCTGAGTTGAGTCGAAGTCGAAACCTGCGTCTATCCAGGTCCGTTTCCTTTCAAAATCTCAGTTAAATTGAATACGACTTTGTCGGGGTCGAAACCCGGTGTCAGTGCCTGGTCCATTTCAATTAATATTGTTAAATAGGACCCGCATCGAGTCGAGGTCGAAGCCTGCCTATATCCAGGTCCACGTCGTTTCTTTATCTTTAAATTGAACCCGACTTTGCCGTGGTCGAAGCCCAGTGTCAGCGCCTGGTCAATTTCAATTAATATGGTTAAGTCGAACTCGCATCGACTCGAGGTCGAAGCCTCCATCTATCCAGGTCCACGACCTTTCTTTATCTATGGTTAAATCGAACCCGCATCGAGCCGAGGTTGAAGCCTGCCTATATTCAGGTCCACGTCGTTTCTTTATCTTGGGTTAAATCAAACCCAACTTTGTCAGCTCCTAGTCTGTTTCAATTAATATTGTTAAATTGAACTCGCATCGACTCGAGGTCGAAGCCTGCGTCTATCTAGGTCCACGCTCTTTCTTTATCTTAGGTTAAATCGAACTGACTTTGCCGTGAGCGAAGCCGGTGTCAATGCCTGGTCTGTTTCAGTTAATATGGTTAAATCAAACCCGCATCGAGTCAAGGTCGAAACCTGCGTTTATCAAATCTCTTACATTTTAGCTTACAATATATCTTGTTCATTCTAATTAATCATCTCTCTTCTTCATACTCATGTATTTGATATTTCTTTGTATTATTTTTCATATATATGTTTGTTTGCTCATTCCTTATCATTTCTCCTACTCTTAATCTTAAGTTTTATTTTCATATATTGTTTATTTCTCTACAAATTTGATAATGAGATTTTTTTGTCGTCAACTCAATCAATGAGAATAAGGAGAAAATTTTGAGGGGTGTAAAAATTAACTCAATGTGAATTAACTATTTAATGGGTTAAAAGTGTACATTTGATGAAAAAATCTCCTATGATAATTTCTCATACATAAAAATGCATAAAATAGAGAGTAAAACATCTATACAAGATTATGCAAATATTTAAGTTTTGATTTTTTTTTATGTTCTTACAAGTCTTCTCTTCTTTTCTTTTTAATTTTTGACCATCACTTTTGGGACACTTGTTTGAAATAATTATCATCCATGATCATTTCTAGCACTAACGGAAAAATGGTAATCAGTGAACTAAGTGGTCCAAAATAAAAAAAATAGTATATTTATATCCCAAACAAAAGTTATTTTATTTTGAAAGTTTTATGGATTTTCTTTAGTGACACTTGTTTAAACTAGTTACCATCCATGATCATTCCTAGCAATGAACGAAGAAAAAAAATGATAATTAGTGAACTAAGTGGTCCAAAGTAAAAAAAAATAGTATATTTATATCCCAAACAAAAATTATTTTATTTTGAAAGTTTTATGGATTTTCTTTAGTGACACTTGTTTAAATTAGTTATCATCCATGATCATTCCTAGCAATGAATGAAGAAAGGAAAAATGGTAATTAGTGAACTAAGTAGTCTAAAAAAATGGTATATTTATATCTCAAACAAAATTATTTATTAATTTTTAGCGACACTTGTTTAAATTAGTAACCATTTATGATCATTCTTTTTTTATTTGATTAGCATTGGGTGACGAAATGAAAAATGGTAATCAATAGACCATGTAGTAGAAAATGCATGCTCATGCTAAATATGTATGAAATTAAACATTTTTCTCATAGATTAATTTATTTTACACATAAAAAATTTATTATTAATTTATTTACTAAATAATTATATATACATATATATATATATATGTAAAAAAACGAAAATTAAAATAAAAAAAGACAGAGGGTGGCTTAATTATTGAGTTTTTTTTTGTTTTTTTTGTTGTTTGCATTTTATTTTTGTTTTTTTATTTTTTTGTGTTTGTTTATTTTTCTGTTTTGTTCAGTAGATATTATTGGTTTGTTTTAATTTATTTTTATAAATATTTTTAATTATTTCACGTCTTGTTTCATTATTTTTACTCTACATATTTTTTCAAATTTATCATACATATTTATCATCTCTAACATTCCATTCCATTATTCTTTTTTTTCTTTATAGTTGTTATCTCTTCTTATTTATTTATATATTATTGTCATATGTCATGGTTGTATGTGATTATTATTTTATTCTTTTATCATCAGAATTGACGCTCGTAAATTAAAACTATAACAATTTGATTTAAATTTTGTTATTTCTTTATTTAGTTTTCACTAAAAAAAATCTTATGATGAACTTTAGAATTTTTGAAATACTAAATTTCTCGAACTACCGAGGTGAGGAGTTATTTTTAGGATACCGAGAGTAACTCCAATAATGCTTTGATTAAAAAAATAATTTTTAATGGTCTTTATACCACCCGTTGAAGGTCATTTATTTGCTCATTTTTACGACGCAAAATGTACCAAATGGGACATTCAAAATTGAATTTTTATAACATTATTTTTAAAAAAAATTGGATAGTATTTGATTAAATTTGGTAACCATTTTTCATAATGGGCGTTGTAGGGTGCTAATACCTTCCCCACACGCAAATGACTCCCGAACCAACTTTAAATTTTCGCAGACCAAAATATTTGATTTTAAATTTGGGTGACCAATCACGCCCTAAAATGATTGGTGGCGACTTCGAATTTCTTTTTTTTCAAAAAATGATTTTTCAATCGTCGCTCCGCATCGCATGCATGTTGCGACAGATGTCAAAATCCTTTTTTAGTTGAAGAAAAATTGATGGGGTTTTGATTATGAACATGTTCACTTCCCCTCTTTTGGAGGGTACTTGAAACCCCCAATTTTGGGGACTTTCTAAGTCCAAGCATCTTCTCTATTTTTTATTCCCAAAATTCATAACTTTCTTTTCTTTGTTCTTATAGTATCTCAAGGGTACATTTGAAAAGCATTAGAAAAGCACTTAACATCTAAACATTTTACTATAATATTAATTTATGTGTACTAACATAATATTCTTAACTTTCTGTTGTATCTTATATTTTCATAATCATATTCGAGTTATATTATTGTGGAAATTATTTACTCTCAATCTCATAACGACCTCTAAGTGCAAAATTTGTTGTGAGTATGTAAATGAATTACTTAAGGAGGTACTTAGCATACTTAAAAATGTATATGGTTGTGTATCGAGAATAATCTATGACTTCATTGTTTAACGCCTTGTACATCCAACATACAAAATATATTGGTCCCTAGAGTCTCATTCTTATATATCCATATACTTATGAGTCATTAAACATAAACTCATAACTATCTCGAGATTCAGCGTATATATCAAGATACTCTTGTGTTTATTTTCAAAGCTTTAAGAACTATTTGATCAGCAAATGAACAATTAGGAGAAACTTTTCAGCACTTTGAGGCATCCAAATTTTTTATTTTATCACCATGTTTAGTAGGTAAGACTGAGAGTGTGATTTCTACATCTAAAGTCAATGAAGGATGAGGATCCGGATAAAGAGTAGTCTATGCAGTAGTTAGTGGCAGAGTTAGCAGGAACAAAGTAATTTTTTAGAGATATTTAAATTCTGGATTTTCGATCTTGCAACAACTTGGGCGAACTGAGGGTTCTATCGAGAAACCATAGATTTTTTAGTTTTCTCCTTTGGTTACTACTCGAGCCACTGCATTCTTGCTCAGACCGATAAATAGAGCTGAGGTTATAGTTAAAACTGCTAGTAGAAAACTAAAATAACTAATTATAGTAGCCATGAAGAAGCTAAATGAAATAAAATATGTTCACCTTGAAATTGAAGTAGATCTACTATCTATATTCAACAACATGAAGGGGGCAAGGACAAGAGAAGAGTTGGGGCAATTAAAGCCAACACCACGCTGGTGGTTTAACAAACGAGCAAGGACATGATGCTTATCACCCTACTTGAAAGCATACTGTCCATTCAAAAGCCTATCATTGACACCATAGCACCCTTTGAGCCTAACTGAATGGCTTAGAAGTAGTGATCCATGTCCCATAAGAAGTTCTCTAGTTCCTTTGCATGAGAGCTTTCCCCTTTTTCCGCCTGCTAATTTGGTCTTAAGAATGATGATTTTAAGAATGAGTGTTTCCCCCTTACTTTCCATATAAAAAAGTGCAGGCCCCCAGAGATAGATGCCCCATATAGTCCCTCCTCCCCGGGGTCGGGAACGAAAGTGATACAGTAGGGGAGGTCCTGCGAAAAAATAGCTCGACGTTAGAATGAAAAAAATGATTTTTTTAGTATCCAATATAGAAAATATGAAAATGAAAAGGTTGTCCTATTCAAAACCCCAATTATGTTTCTCTCCCACTTTTCTCTCTCACTTCACACCTCTATATCGACTAAATCACTCTGAGAGTCTGATTGGTGGAACCATTGAACCATGCGAGTTGGTTAGATGCGTGGAAGTAAAGGAGAACTCGACCACCTATTTCATTCGACGTTCAAGGGTAGGGGAGAACTCGAACACCTATTTCATTCGACGTTCCAGGGTAGGGGAGAACCCGACCACCTATTTCATTTGACGTTCCAGGGTAGGGGAGATTGACGTTCCAGGGTAGGGGCTCGCATGATTCGACCTACTTTTGGATAACAAGGAGTCAAGCTTATCTAGTTTGATCGAGGAAAAGCCCAAGTCATCCATGGGTTATTCTATTCCACCTCTTAGAAAGAGAAGAATTTAAATCAAAATAAATGCCTAAGCACGGACTGCTGAAAATCTAAAGATGAATAATGCTATAACGTCACTCCAGGTTGCTGCTGCTGAGACGCGAAGGACCGTTGTAGAGCCACCTATGTTGTAAGTGGTTGGAGCTGAAGTTTGGAGGACGCCCCATATCTCATGACACACGGACCATGTCATTTACTTAATAGCATGTCGATATATTTATACAAAACTTCTACCCCGAGCACACGATATTTTATGAGAACTTTACGTAGACCTCTTTGAGATAAATAGTTTTTTGTGCAATTGCAAAATGTGAAGTAAGTCTTCTATTTTAATGTATCTAGAAAAAATATTTTGCCGTTGACAGTCCTCTATGGTTATGAAATGTGAGCCGTCTCTTCAGATCTAGATGCTTCAAATGAATCGAACACATAAAGTGAAAAATGAAATTGATTGTGTGTTTTTAATTCAGTTATATTTTAATCGTCTAGATTTGATCCAAATTGATTTGTCATTAGGAGTGGCCAATGGCAAACATTCCCGATCTAATTCAATAACTAGAAACGGTTTTTTTAGTTAATTACACAAAACCCCAATTATGTTTCTCTCCCACTTTTCTCTCTCACTTCACACCTCACNTACTTTCAATTGGATATTTTTTTTTCCAAAAAGAAGAAGATCTTTGATTATTATTTATTGTTAATAACGATAATAAACGAAAGTTTTTTTTAATCATTTTTGATCCTTCTTTACCCCATAGAGATATTGAATAGAGGGAATTATTTGTTTTTCCGCTGTAATTTTTAAAATAAAGGTTAAAATGTCCTTCAAAAGTAAGTAAATAGATCCGAAACATATAAAATGCGGTTAATCCCGCGGTGGAACAGGCTATTATTGCGAAAATTGGTGAATACAACCAACTATCATGAAGAATTTCATCTTTGGACCAAAAGCAGGCAAGAGGTGGAATACCACAAAGAGAAAGTGTACCTAATAAAAAAGCATTTTTTGTAATTGGCACATGCTTTGTTAAACCACCCATAAGAACCATATTCTGACTTTTATCTGGAGAATATCCAACAACCGATTCCATTGAATGAATAATTGACCCGGATCCTAAAAATAACAACGCTTTCGAATAAGCATGAGTAATCAAATGAAATAAAGCGGCTCGATAAGACCCTATACCCAAAGCTAACATCATATAACCCAATTGTGACATTGTAGAATAGGCTAAACTTCTCTTAATATCTTTTTGAGCAAGAGCTAAAGTAGCTCCGAATAGTACTGTTATTATACCTATCAAAGCAATTATATTCATTATGTAAGGTATGACTATGAAAAGAGGAAGAAGCCGAGCGACAAGAAAAATTCCCGCTGCTACCATCGTAGCAGCATGTATAAGAGCGTAAATGGGGGTAGGTCCCTCCATGGAATCAGGTAACCATACATGAAGGGGAAATTGAGCAGATTTAGCAACTGCGCCGGCAAATAATAGCATGTCGATATATTTATACAAAACTTCTACCCCGAGCACACGATATTTTATGAGAACTTTACGTAGACCTCTTTGAGATAAATAGTTTTTTGTGCAATTACAAAATGTGAAGTAAGTCTTCTATCTTATTGTATCTAGAAAAAATAATTTGCCATTGACGGTCCTCTATGGTTATGAAATGTGAGCCGTCTCTTCAGATCTAGATGCTTCAAATGAATCGAACACATAAAGTGAAAAAGGAAATTGATTGTGCATTTTTAATTCAGTTATATTTTAATTGTCTAGATTTGATCCAAATTGATTTGTCATTAGGAGTGGCCAATGGCAAACATTCCCGATCTAATTCAATAACTAGAAATGATTTTTTTAGTTAATTACACAAAACCCCAATTATGTTTCTCTCCCACTTTTCTCTCTCACTTCACACCTCACCTCTATATCGACTAAATCACTCTAAGAGTCTGATTGGTGGAACCAGTGAACCATGCGAGTTGGTTAGATGCGTGGGAGCAAAGGAGAACTCGACCACCTATTTCATTCGACGTTCAAGTGTAGGGGAGAACTCGACCACCTATTTCATTCGACGTTCCAGGGCAGGGGAGAACCCGACCACCTATTTCATTTGACGTTCCAGGGTAGGGGAGATTGACGTTCCAAGGTAGGGGCCTGCATGATTCGACCTACTTTTGGATAACAAGGAGTCAAGCTTATCTAGTTTGATCGAGAAAAAGCCCAAGTCATCCATGGGTTATTCTATTCCACCTCTTAGAAAGAGAAGAATTTAAATCAAAATAAATGCCTAAGCATGGACTGTTGAAAATCTAAAGATGAATAATGCGGTAACGTCACTCCAGGTTACTGCTGCTGAGACGCGAAGGACCGCTGTAAAGCCACCTATGTTGTAAGTGGTTGGAGCTGAAGTTTGGAGGATGCCCCATATCTCATGACACACGGACCATGTCATTTACCATAAGAACCATATTCTAACTTTTATCTGGAGAATATCCAACAACCGATTCCATTGAATGAATAATTGACCCGGATCCTAAAAATAACAACGCTTTCGAATAAGCATGAGTAATCAAATGAGATAAAGCGGCTCGATAAGACCCTATTTCCCAAAGCTAACATCATATAACCCAATTGTGACATTGTAGAATAGGCTAAACTTCTCTTAATATCTTTTTGAGCAAGAGCTAAAATAGCTCCGAATAGTACTATTATTATACCTATCAAAGCAATTATATTCATTATGTAAGGTATGACTATGAAAAGAGGAAGAAGCCGAGCGACAAGAAAAATTCCCGCTGCTACCATCGTAGCAGCATGTATAAGAGCGTAAATGGGGGTAGGTCCCTCCATGGAATCAGGTAACCATACATGAAGGGGAAATTGAGCAGATTTAGCAACTGCGCCGGCAAATAATAGCATGTCGATATATTTATACAAAACTTCTACCCCGAGCACACGATATTTTATGAGAACTTTACGTAGACCTCTTTGAGATAAATAGTTTTTTGTGCAATTACAAAATGTGAAGTAAGTCTTCTATCTTATTGTATCTAGAAAAAATAATTTGCCATTGACGGTCCTCTATGGTTATGAAATGTGAGCCGTCTCTTCAGATCTAGATGCTTCAAATGAATCGAACACATAAAGTGAAAAAGGAAATTGATTGTGCATTTTTAATTCAGTTATATTTTAATTGTCTAGATTTGATCCAAATTGATTTGTCATTAGGAGTGGCCAATGGCAAACATTCCCGATCTAATTCAATAACTAGAAATGATTTTTTTAGTTAATTACACAAAACCCCAATTATGTTTCTCTCCCACTTTTCTCTCTCACTTCACACCTCACCTCTATATCGACTAAATCACTCTAAGAGTCTGATTGGTGGAACCAGTGAACCATGCGAGTTGGTTAGATGCGTGGGAGCAAAGGAGAACTCGACCACCTATTTCATTCGACGTTCAAGGGTAGGGGAGAACTCGACAACCTATTTCATTCGACGTTCCAGGGTAGGGGAGAACCCGACCACCTATTTCATTTGACGTTCCAGGGTAGGGGAGATTGACGTTCCAGGGTAGGGGCCCGCATGATTCGACCTACTTTTGGATAACAAGGAGTCAAGCTTATCTAGTTTGATCGAGGAAAAGCCCAAGTCATCCATGGGTTATTCTATTCCACCTCTTAGAAAGAGAAGAATTTAAATCAAAATAAATGCCAAAGCACGGACTGTTGAAAATCTAAAGATGAATAATGATGTAACGTCACTCCAGGTTGCTGCTGCTGAGACGCGAAGGACCGCTGTAGAGCCACCTATGTTGTAAGTGGTTGGAGCTGAAGTTTGGAGGACGCCCCATACTCATGACACACGGACCATGTCATTTACTTAATAGCATGTCGATATATTTATACAAAACTTCTACCCCGAGCACACGATATTTTATGAGAACTTTACGTAGACCTCTTTGAGATAAATAGTTTTTTGTGCAATTGCAAAATGTGAAGTAAGTCTTCTATCTTAATGTATCTAGAAAAAATATTTTGCCGTTGACGGTCCTCTATGGTTATGAAATGTGAGCCGTCTCTTCAGATCTAGATGCTTCAAATGAATCGAACACATAAAGTGAAAAAGGAAATTGATTGTGTGTTTTTAATTCTGTTATATTTTCATTGTCTAGATTTGATCCAAATTGATTTGTCATTAGGAGTGGCCAATGGCAAACATTCCCGATCTAATTCAATAACTAGAAACGATTTTTTTAGTTAATTACACTAAACCCTTTTGACCTTTTAGATTAGATACCTTTTAGATTGATATCAAATTACACCACCGCCTTTAAAATCTTACAGCAATGCGCTGGCGTTGTGGAAAGTTTGCTCCATTTATGAAATTCTGGCTTCAAAAAACTCGCATGCAAGCTTTGGCCCGCAAAACCATACAATTAGAATTCCTCAAACACAAACTGCTACAGCTTGGCTTTTGTTTCCTCGTTCTGTTTTTTTTTTGTAAAAGAATTATTAACTTTCTTAGGAATTTAATTTGAGCTGCTTTGCTTTGAATAATTAAGTAGATTTATCCCTCAAGGACAGCAAGGACAAAAACACTATCTAATTTAGAGAAGCTCCCATGTCTAAATTTATTCTTAGTCCTAAGCAAGTCCATGGGACTGATTTTGATGAGGTGGTTCTAATTCCTCCTCCTGTAGCTATTTCACAGTCCAATATAGTGTTTAAAAGTTGCTCTGTTCCTATCAATATCACTTAATTCAAGTGAACTTTTAAATTTTTCAGATAAAAAATGTGCTCTCTATTATCTCTCTCTCTATCTGCTCTACTCTCTCTCTCTCTCTCCCCCCCCCCGGCTGAAGGTCCCGGAGGAACGAAATACAATCACAACGAAGAAAAGTACAGAGAAGGAACGATGGCTTCAACTTACTTGGCCAACAGCCCAGGTCGAGCCATCTCCTCTGCTTCAATTCCAACCGAATAGCAACAACGTAAAGAGAGAAAAAAAAATAGAGAAAGGAGAGAGAAGATAGGAATAACGGAAAATGACAAAAAAATCCTTCTTCCGTGAACCGGATTTTAATAAAAATGACCGAGGTATAACATATGTAAACACATTATTTACATTTACATCTGTATGACATAAATAAATTATAAACTCCGGCTATTTTTGCAAAAAAACCAAAAAAAAAAGGTTACCGGCCGTTTTTATAGTTTTGCTGAAAAATAGATGATTTTATAGCTCTCGGAATAATAAAATAAGTAAAAATGAGGGTTTTTTTTTTGGAAAAAAAGGCCATTTAAAAAATCAATAGGATAATTGGGTCAAATTTTTAAAATCAAGAATTCAGACACTAATTCGTATGAACAAGTATTTTTTATCATTTTAATTTTTATTTGTTAAGAATCATAAGAACTATTTGAGCCAAAAATATCCATTTATCCAAAAAAAACTCTAAAAATGACTCATTTTAGGAAACAGAAATGTAGATTTGAGCTAAAAAACGATAGTGTTTTATTTAAGGTGTTAGCTTACCTATTTGCCCACTTTTGTGATCACGTATTGTGCCACGGGTTTCATTTTCGTCAATTTTTTTGGACAAAACTGACAGTAAGGAGTAGCGTTGAAATGAAATAAACGTTGAAGGGCATTATCGTAAGATTTCAAAAATGAGATATAATTTGGTATAGGCTAAAATGTAATTAACACCCTTAACCTTTAAAGTTTATGTAAATCATTTTATTCATTACACTTTTAATTGGTAATTAGACCAATTTGATCCCTCCCTCAAGATTTTCTTATTAAAAACGGAGAGGGATCTTTAACCTTTTACAATAGAAAGAAAACTGAAGAAAACGAAGAAAGCTCTCCAAAAAAAATCTCTGAATCAGATTTTCTTCCTTTTAGCCAAATTGGAAACCAACTTATTACGAAGAATACCTTAACACCAGAACTAGAATTCCCTGGTACCGAATTACCAAGCACGGTCTTCAAGCTCAGGTTACGCTTAAGTGGATTTGAAGATAGCGGCCTTGGCGGCAATGGGCTCTTCAACTTGGCGGCTGCGGCAGGCGATGGTTTCAAATTGAAGGCCATTGAGATTAGATCTGATGGAGGCGCATTTTCTTTAGACGATTTCAACTTCATGATTTTCCGTTTTTGTGGGCTGAAGCTCGATTTTTCCACGAAGAAAATCGAAGAACAACAAAGAAATCATCCAAAATGAAGAAAATCTTCTACTGGAGCTCGATTTTTTCATGAAGAAGAACGAAGAAACTCGATTTTTCCACTGGATTTCTCGAGCTTCAGAAACTCTCGAGGTCGGAGAGTTTTCTTTGGGAGAGTTTTCTTCGCTTTCTTCAGTTTTCTTTCTATTTTAAAAGGTTAAAAGATCTCTCTTCGTTTCTAATAAATGGAAATGATGAGAGAGGGATCAAATTGGTCTAATTAGAAAAATGTAATGATTAAAATTGTTATTTAGAAAGTGCATTTATACAAACTTAAAAGTGCAGAGTTGTTAATTACATTTTAGCTTTTAGTATAATCAACACGTTGTTTTAGACAACAAACTATTGCGGAGAAATCGTAAGAGCAGCAGAGTCTGAACCAAGTGTCGAACTGCGTACACAATACTATCCCCATATCACAAGAAGCGAATGTTTAACCCTACAAACCTCACTCGTTTACTTTGCCTACTTCTTCACAGACTAAACAATAACCCAAACTCTAACACTTCCATCAACCCTTTCAGACCCCCAAACCTCTTCCTTTTCCGCCACTTCAGAACCCATCCCTCCTCCTCCTCCTCCTCCTCCTCCAATGGCGACCTTAACCCTTCCAATTCATCAAAGGACGACTACTTTGCAGCCATTCACCATATCTCCAACATCGTCCGCCGAGACATCTACATGGAGCGTACACTCAACAAGCTTCAAATTGCTAATCTTAACTCCGAGCTTGTCTATCGAATTCTTCGTGCTTGCTCCAGCTTTGGCACAGAGTCCTTTCGATTCTTTAACTGGGCTCGCTCAACCCACCCTTCTTACAACCCTACCACGCTCGAGTTCGAAGAGCTCGCTAAAACCCTAGCTCGAACCAAAAAGTACGAAACTATGTGGAAAATCCTTCACCAGATGAAGACCCAGAACCTCAAAATCTCTCCGGATACTCTCTCGTACATCATCCTAGAGTATGGTAAGCACGGCCACATCGATCATGCTGTGAAAATATTCAACCAATGCACTAAAATTATTGACTGCCCACAAACCGTACAGGTTTACAACTCCTTGCTTTTTGCTCTTTGTGAGGCGAAGATGCTTCACGGAGCATACGCGTTGATTCGAAGAATGATCCGGAAAGGGGTAGTCCCAGACAAGAAGACCTATGGGATTCTCGTAAACGCTTGGTGCTCAGCGGGGAAAATGATGGAGGCCCAGGAGTTTTTGGAAGAAATGAGCAACAAGGGGTTCAACCCTCCAGTGCGTGGTCGCGATCTTTTGGTTGAGGGGCTGTTGAATGCTGGATATATCGAATCCGCGAAAGGTATGGTCAGGAAAATGATTAAAGAAGAATTTGTCCCTGATGTTGGAACCTTTAATTCTTTGATAGAAGCAATATGTAAATCTGGGGAAGTTGATTTTTGCATTGATCTTTATCATGAGGTTTGTAGACTGGGACTTTGTCCTGATATTAATACTTATAAGGTATTGATTCCGGCAGTTTCGAAGGTGAGTAGGATTGATGAGGCATTTAGGCTTCTCCATAACTCAATTGAGGATGGGAACCGACCATTTCCAAGTTTATATGCACCAATAATCAAGGGCATGTGTAAGAGTGGTCAATTCGACGATGCATTTTGCTTTTTCAGTGATATGAAAGTCAAGGGGCATCCACCGAACCGGCCTGTGTTTACAATGTTGATAACGATGTGTGCGCGTGGAGGGAAATTCATCGAGGCTGCTAACTATTTAATGGAAATGACTGAGATGGGTATGACACCGATTTCACGGTGCTTTGATACGGTTACTGATGGATTGAAGAACTGTGGGAAGCATGATCTAGCTAAAAGGATTGAGCAACTGGAAATTTCTCTTCGAGGCGTTTGAGTTGCACTAGAATTTCGATAACTAGTTCTTGATTTTTTGTTGTTTCTTTTATAACCCGGATATTGGGGCTTAATATATTGCTCGACAGAATCAAACGCTCATACGCGCCCTGAAGTTTGTTTGACAAAATCAAACGCGCTTACGGACTCTGAAGTTAACGATTGAGTAAATATCTAGTGACCCAGAAGAATTGACGTTAGGATGAGTTTCAAACCTCGTACAACATAAGTCTTACCGTCCGTCCAACCACTAGGCCAACCCCTGAGGGTTAATAACTAGTTCTTTCTTCTTGATGTTGAATGTTGGAGTTTCTACTCTAATATGGATAAGTAAAGCTCATGGTTGAGGAGAGGAGACCAGTTCCTGGTATTAATCTACTTATTTTTCTTTAGTTTGTTATCTTCAAATAGTACATCTAGTTTCATTTGGTTGAAGAATCAGGTTGTTGCTTTAGCTCAGTAGTCACCTATTATTCTAAGTTTTATATTTACCTGTATGTGGTTTTTGGATTGATATTTTAACTTGAAGGTCTCTTGCGGAGGGAACAATATATAAATTTATAAGAATGAGACGAGGTAAAGTCATAAATATAAGGAAAAACAAGGTTAAATAACAGTTAGCACTGACATGTATGAATATAACTAACGAAAAAAATTAGGTGAACTGTTATCTCATTCATCAACCATATATGAACGAATTTCTACGCTAGTTTATTCCTTCGAGTTTCAAACATAAGCTTAATCCTCGACTTACCCAGGTCTTGAAATGCAGGATTTCAATACTTGTCAATGATGCCGTTCAAGCTGTGTGGACACGGAGAAAATACAGGATTTCAATACTTTATCAGAAGATTTACTTTAGGAATGGAGTGCTCAGGAGCCGTTTGGTACAGATGGAGTAAAAATGTTTAAAAAATTAAGTTGGAAAAGTTTAAATGGTAAAGTTAGTTGACAAAATATTATATTATCATGTTTGATGATAACAAATTGTTACATGAAAAAAATTATTGGAAAGTATGATTTTCTTGTTTGGTACGTAGGATACTTGGGTATAGTTGTAGGAAAATTTGATAAAGTTGTTAAGAAAGTTATCTAAATTATATGAAAGTCATCAAATTATTTATTATTTATAGTTTCTTTTTTATCCACTTTTAATTTACTGTCAATGATTATTTATAGATTTTAATATAGCTTGTCTTATATATATACATATATATATATATATATATGGTTTTACGTATTAATTAATTAATTAAATCGATTATTTTTCTCTTATTATGTTAAAAACTAAAATAATTTTTTTACTTACATCGTATAAATAAATTAAATGATAAATTATTCAAAATTACATAGCAAAATTGTAAACAGATTTTCTATTAGCAACCATTAAAAATCTTAATAATTCATGTCGTGTTTGATTAAATTTTTTCTGATATCATAAATTAATTATCATATAATTTTCCTCTTTTATATATAAAAATAAATCTGATATAAATAACCGTCATTTATATTAACATATTAAAATATTTAATAATACATAATAGTTTTTTCCGTTGCATGTATTTTTCTTCAAGTAGATATGTATACCATGGTTATCAATATTCTTCCGTTTCACGGGTCCGATCATCTACACAAAAAATGAATGTGATAAACAATTCAGTTATATTCTCCTTTATAAATTTAGTATTTTTTAAATATTGATAGTTTATGAATAATATTAATTTTAGGAAAGAAACTAATTTTTAATTTCAAAAAGAAAATATTTGATATTATTAACATATATTCTAATCATTAGATTTTATATTATGTATGTATAAAGAGTTTATCTACCCTTAATTCAAACTTAATATTTTATTTCATTCATTTCAGTTAACGTGCATATCTTAATCTCCCGAGACGAGTTGACGGACGAGTCGGAAAGGACTAAAAAAATCTCAAAATTCAATATCATGACCGTTCGATTCCACCAGAGTCGAGATATTTTACGATACTTTTATGAGGCTTTGGTCTTGAAAAAAATAAAATATTAAATTCAAGTAGGAATAATTGAAACAAATAATAATATTTTTATGAAAATTTGAGAAAGTAAAAGTTATTTTGAAAAATGTACAGATGCATTGTAAGATGAGAAAGTTATTTGATCTACGTTGATTTTGGAGGAAAAGTGATAGGAAAATTAATGTGAGATTATTATTTTACCAGACTAAATAACTTCACCATGACAAATGAGAATATTTATAACAAACATGAAAAAATACTAGAAAATAAATTTATCACGTATTTTATCAAGGGGAATACTCAAACCAAACTATCCCTAAATTCTTGAGCTGCTTCGATGGGTAGATAGATGCCAAGACTTTAGAATCTACTGGAAGTAACTAATGTCTTTCAACACACAGGAATTTGATTGATTCACGTATAGTCGGGATAAGAACAAAACAGGTTATAGACTAGCTATCCATTCTTCATTATTTGTTGTTCATACTCGTTTGGATGAATTTGAGGACTCTGAGAAAACATTGGTCTGTGACTCAGAATTGAGACTAGTGTTTAAGCTATTTCTGATAAACCTCTGAACGTTACCAGCTAAATGCGTTGTTATAAATCAGCAAATATTACTCTCTTTAGCCGAATGTAGTGTTGTGGCTGTTGCCCAATGGTTTTGAGAAACTTATAAAAATTTGTCAAATGGAAATCCCAAACAATGGGAGCATCCATTTCATTCCAATAGCTAAAATCTATAATTTCAAACTATATTACACACTAAACCAGTAACGTCAAGCATTCCCAAAAATTGGATCAGTATCAAAATATAACACTCAAAATCTATAAACAAGATTACGGATCAGTAAACACCAAAATCAAGTACAAACATATTGAGCATGAGCATAATTTCTTTCTATACATTATCTTTTAACTGAACATCGCCGGTGCTGCATTTGCAAGAATGACGGAAGAAAAAAGGGCATCCAACATACTAAGAAGTACCAGAGCTCATTGTTTGCACAAACCGTGGATGCCCCGTAGAGAAATGCGCTGTGGCAGCAGTAATACAGACCAATAATTTCTTCAATAAGCTACAAACATCTTATAGATGATGCACAATCTTTTGTAGTTATATCCTACATCCTAGATATATAAATCTCTGGGTTATTCTCGTTTTCCTATCTACAGTCCCGTAAGATGCTCCACTCTTCTCATCAATCGTAGGGATATTCTATATCACTCTCAGTAACTTTGAAGTGCTGTGCATTCTGTCCCGAACAATGAATATTCCACATTTTGAAGTATGCTCGTTCCAGATTTCGTACCTGAAGATGTAAGGGAAATAAACATGTAATAACCAATCACTTGGGCTATATTTTTGGATCTCAAGAATTACGAAGTAAAGAAAATTGAGGGAAAATAAATAAAAGGAATGAGAATGAAGATTAAAAAAATTGATGTAGTAAAAAATTTCCCAGGCTTAATCTCCTCATTTTTCATTGGAACCTAATAATTCTTTACAGTTTGATTTCCTTCATCCTTTCAAGATATAGTGCTTAAGCTTACCCAACGAGTAGTGTCGAATAGAGGGCAAGTCATTCTGACAGCTTTGAGTTGGTTGGTAAGAGCTTGAAGCTTTGGGCGATTCAAAGCCAATGATACTGCCTTCTCCTCATACTCTTTCATACTGTGAAAAACATTAGAAGAAAATAAATGATATATACAATAAGAATAGGTTGAGTTTTAAGAATATTAGTGGAAAGGACCAAAATGAACATGAAACACCACCCTTTTAACTATAAACAAGTATTGCTAGTTGCAGAAAGGTCAAGACCCTATTAAAACATTTCAACTTTGTGACTACGATCTTTTAACACATCAGCTCAACAACAATTCATGGAAAGCTAAATGCACTGTGTTTCAATACTTCTCTCTGTTTGTTTTACAGGAAACACAACAATCTTCTGAGAACAGGCTATGAAATCATAAACTTTCATCTCCACACCCCCCCACCCAAAAATGAGAGTAAGAACCAAAAAACCAGGCAACACACGAGTCCACGTGAATAGCATATCAACAAATAATTAGTACCTGTTAACAATCATCTCATCTCCCAGTCCAGTTGCAAGACAAAGGGATCCAGCAACCCGAGTGGCCATTTTTTCAAGGGGTAGGGTTACCATTGGCAAACCTGCCCACAGAATATCTGTGCCAGTTGTATGAGCATTGCACAAAGGTCTGAACGGGAATATCACAGGTCATCAGCAAATTGATAAATAAAAATACAAATACTATTGATGCGCAAGTAAAGAACGACAAAAGAAAGCAATCTGATATGAAAAAGAAAATGACCCACGTATCAAGGAATAAATCTGCTAAAGAACTGCGTCTAATGTGTTCATTTTTCATGGCAACATCTGTGAAAATGATCTGCTCTGGTTGCACTCCTTGAGCAACAGCATCTGCATCAGATTCAAAATCTCATTTACAATAGAGTGAAATTGCTTGATATAAAGAAAAAAGACTTCCATATGGAAAGGCAACAGCTTTTTCTTTTTATTTTTGAGGTCAAGATACAAAACAGTTTCTTCTAAGCAGCTGACACCCAAATAAATGTAAGAGAGGCAATCTACTTTAGAACTACTCTTCGAAATTTCACATACATGAACGAAATCTCATTTCACCAGCAGCTGGAAATCTCAGGAGCCAAAGTGCACTATTTGGCACACGTTTAAGAATATTGCACCTGAATCAATATGGAAAAAAAAATAGCACTCAGGTGAGAGACATGAAACCACACTATAACCCCATATATAGAAAGAGTCCATTCACAACTGATCTCTGGATACATATATATAACCCCATATATATAGAAATGTCCATTACCAAGTATTACAGATCTCTGGATCCATTTTGTACAACTGATTGAAGCAAGCAAAAATAAATTTATCTTCAGGCAGACCATAATCTGAACGTTTGTGCGGGCAATTTGGATCCAACACATCCTGATTTTTCTGCAAATATACCATGGAGAAATCAGATTAAACCACGAGGATAAACCCACAGAAGAAAACAACACATGGCCCACAACAAAGTAGCATATTATTATTCAAAATAACTGACCTGTTTATAATCGTTTACGAAGTAGCAGTGAGGGAGGTGGACAAGCTTTTCAGAGTAAATATGAGAATATCGCAAGGGTGAAACAAACTGAAAGTAAAAGACATATGTCAGACAAGAATAAGTAGACCAATAAACCTGCTAAACAATCAGAATGTGATTCACTTAATACCTCATCAGTGACCAAGTAATCTATATAAGTGGCGCCTGTCGTCCCTGGAAACCCCATGTATGAGACTTGAATAGGTGCAGGCTGCATGGCAAATATTTCATTTCTCGCCCCCTGCATAATTGAAAAATCCCATGATTTCTGGTGTCCAAACCCTCCATCAAGTTAAATTTTTTTTAGATTGCAAAATAAGGAATCAAAACATTGTCATGTTCGGTTAAACGCATCAATTGTAGACAAATTGTCCATACCTTGGTATAACCATTGAGATTAATTAAGACCTGAATCTTATCCTCGTTTATCATTTTGGAAATCATATCAGATGCCATGGCAGAGACATCCACAAAGTGTTCAGCTTCAGATTGAATACGATGTCTCCAATCTGTGCCATCATTTGGACTCAAGGCATAACAGAAAACCTGCAAGAGGCTTCTTAGCTCCTACAAATAAAGGCAGAGAAGCCCATACAAGCAGAAGATAACACAAAGAACAGTACACCACTCTCAAAAATAAGAACAGAATTAGCAACCTCAACATGTTCTCGGTTATGCATGCCAAACACAGATCCCATCAGATGTGACAAGGGGTGATTGCCAAAATCGCTGCTGACATATCTGTGCAGGCCAAGGACTCCAGTAAGGAAATGTAATATGGTAATAGTAAGGAGAGAATTTTTTGTTAAATTAATACATACCCAACCCTAAGCCTCTCAAATCCACCATTAAGCTTGATAGGAACCCGGGATGGATGATTGAATGGAGGAAGTGCAAAACGAGATGCAATCTTCAAACAGTGTGTTGCATAGTTACGGCTAGAAGATCGATAAAAAAAATAGTTACGGCTGGAAGAGAGCAAGGAACTTTATGCGCACAGAAGTTTGATTCTATTGTTGTCTGAACAAAGAATGATCATACCTGATTTCAAGGGCCAGCATGGGGTCAATTGGATATGCAATTGCATGGAATGGCTGAACACTAGGAAGAACTGACAACTGAAACAATGGTCACCGCAAGTTAACTCAGATTGATACCAATTGGAAACTAGACAAAAATTGAATACTCAAGTTAGTTTAATTCTAACATTGATCTGTCTCCTGATGATCCCTTCCACTTCAGCAAACATTTTGTCACGGTCCTCCCAACTGCACACGCACTGTAAAAATAACAAATTAAACATTAGTTAAATAAGATGTGTTCTCTACTTCTCAAACATATGAAAAAATAATTAATCAGGTTGCTTGAAAAAGTAAAGCCAGATATGAGGAAGAACTTTATGCAAAGAGTAGAATGACCTATACTATACTGTTAGCGAGTTTATGCAGCCAGTTAATATTACAACAAAGTGGAACCAGGGAAATGAAACTTCTGCTAGATAATAAGGAAAAAACGAGATAGCCTAAAATAAAAATATCACAAAATATACAAAATGCAACTCTTGCTTATATAAGCGATTAAACAAAGAATAGGATGCATTTCATACAGCAGGAAACTAGAAGCAGTGTTTTAAAGGCGACACCATGCACTCGAGAGGCAAGGCGAGCTGCCCTGGTCTCGCCTCTCTACCATCTGAGGCAGGCACATTCAGAGAGGCACGCGCCTCTCTCGCCATTTGTGCACCTTTGGCCGCTTGCCATTTTACCCAGGTGATCGCCTTGCTGAAGTTCGTAATTAATGGACATAAATATTGGGAAAGAAAGTATGACATGCATCTAAATAGGAAAGAAAATTTTCCTATACTTGGAAAGAAATGTTAGCATTGAAAGTCTGCAATTGATAGATAGAAGAGAATTTGGTAAGAAACTATGACATGAAAGGAAAGAAACTCGTCCTATACAAGGAAAGAAAAGTTTGCCAAAGGTACGGTTTTTCTTGTTTATTTTTCTTCTTTTTCCTATTCATCTTCTTCTTCATTCTTCTCCTCCTCCATCTTCCTTTTTAATTTTTTTTCTGAGTCCTCTTCCCTAGGGGAAATTCTGTTCGATTGGACAGAGAACCATTAAGCCTTAGGACTGTCCAGTTGAACAGATTTCCTCTAGGGGAAACTCTGTCCATCTTAGCAGAGGTAAGGCTCTGTTTTTGCTCCACTAACCTCTGTTTTTGCTCCACTGAACAGAGGGACGAAGCTCCATTCAGTTGAGCAAAAACACAGCATCACGCAAAGGATTTTAAGATGCTGTTTATGTTCTAAGATTTTTTAAACCTCCAAATTAGTTAAAAACTGCTTTTAATTTGTTTCTTAATCTGTTTTTAATTAGTCTTTTATTCTGATAGCTTTTATTTTTAATTTTGTTTTTAATCTTCTGATTAAAAAATCTGGTTTTTAATATGACAGTTGTAGTATCTAGATGTGATCTATAAATATTTTTTATATGAATATCAAATTGCACCTCTCTTTGATCAGGCAACGCCATTCTATCGCCTCTCGCCTCCAGGCAACCAAAAATGTTGTCGCCTTGGAGTGCGCCTTGCGCCTTGAAAACAGACTAGATGTAATATTGACACAAATTTTCTTCAAAGTCGACATCAAATTCTGCTTTATACCCAATAACCAAATCAGATGCTAATCATACAGCAGGAAGCTACAAGAAAATATCCACAAAAATTTTCTTCTAGCTTGACATCAAATCTTGTTTTATCAGACTTCCCAAAATTTCAAAAATACAGGTCTATTTAGTTCTTCAAAAAACAGAAATACATTCCAAACCAAGTTGCAACTAAACCATGTTCACAATCTTAATCTGACTTGTTCAGAAAACGATACTTTCCAAAGATAGATCTTCTAACAGTAATATCAGACATTTAACACCTAGAATTTAAGACATCTGAAATACCAAGGAGTATATTATATTAGATTAAATTTTAATATACCTGTAATGTGTGTAGAAGGTTACATGTTGCTTCAGGAAATTCAGGCCGGAGTAGCAACGCCTGTTTATAACTCTTTATAGCAGCCTCCACACGTCCACTGCAGCTCAATTGATTAAGTTATTAATACAAGTATATATTTACTTCTCAGACAAACAGGAAGTTTATCCAGAAACAAGGACGTAACTGAGAAACACTCAGATATTATAGTTTTTTCCCTTTATTGTTAAAGCTCCAAGCCAAGCATTTCCAGGTAACACATTGCTCCAAATATAAAAGCGACGACTTCAGAGTACAAAGCATCTAACCAGTCAACGGAAGGAAAAATATGCCAATTATTTGAACCACGTTTCAAACACGTTGACATAGTAAATGTCTAGGGATATAGAGGTTGCCAGAAATTAATACTTGGCCGCTGGCCATGCCTGGCATGACAAATCTTTTCAAAACAGAACGCAAGAACCTTGACTTATAAAAAAAAGTAATGTAAGATATGACGCCATCCAGTCAAAATCAATTCCCAAAGTTCAGTACCAATGAGAACTGAACCCATGCCCGAGACTTACTTGAGAAAATTCCAACTACATCTTACAAAATAAAAGCATGACAGAAAAGGAGCCTTCATGACAGTGTAACGCAAATAAAAAGGTCAGAGTTCAATACCTATCCTTATAAGCTGACGCCAAATTTGCATGGGCTTCAGCCATGGTTGGCCGAATAGCAATTGCGTGCACATAGTCTTGAATTGCTTCACTAACCCTCCCAATCTCCTTAAAAGTATTGCCCCTATTAACAAGGCCATCAGCTGCCAAAGGATCGATTCTGAGGACCTCATTGTAACAAGTTATCGCATCAGCATAGTTTCCCTGTAATAAGAACAAGTGAAAACAGGTTGGGATTGCAGCAAGACAATTGAATATCTATATACGGGAATGCCATAGAAGAGTCGCATAGTAACTGACATGCCGCTAAAGAATGAGACTAGAATTTGCACAAATTGCTTACCCAGACAACACTACAATGAGTTAAGTTATAACATGCAAGTCCAGAAAATGAACAAAAAAATCAACTTTCAAAGTCATCGACAACAGAAAGAAGAAAACATAATTATTCAGATCCCTACAGTAATATGTACAGTAACCGCATGTCAAATCAAAACATATTCTGGATGAAGGTAGGAGGCAGCCATTTCATTAGTCATTTCTTTCAGTGAAGGTGTCTCGCCTCAGCCTTCTTGGGGAGCAGGAGGTGCGAGTCGCCTTGATTTCGCGCCTGAGCACGCTCTTAACCACACTGATTTCTCCATACACATTTCAAGAATCGTCAAGTATATTATACTTCAAAGTTTACTCAAAGATGTAAACACGAGCAACTTAATGATTAGACCTCTAGCTAGTAGAATATTGTTAAACATGATGGACCACCTGTTGCTTATAGATTATGGCAAGGTTGTTGAAGGGGGCAGACAACCCAGTCGTTACTCTCAACGTAGCCTTGTAATATGAAGCTGCAGCAGTCACCATGTTCCTGCATATTGAAGAAATACCTAATCAACATCCTGTTCATTTGGGAATTCCTTGGTGATAAGTGTAAGTATCAACAAAAATGTTTAGAGCACTAAACCACATACCATTCCATGTAAATGTTGCCAAGGTTGGTAAGTGCCTGTGGATGGCTAGGTTGCAGTGCAAGGCATTGCTTCATGCAGTAACATAAAAGTTAAGAACCACGGCCAGACATAAAGCTAACCAGAAGAAAGAAAATCCAAATATAAAGTTCGGAAATGAACATACATTGTAGCATTGGATGGCTTCTTCCACTCTGCCAAATTCTTTCAGAGCATTACCCTGGTGGTCAAAGAAATTGGAGAAAATAAGCAAATAGACGTACAGTTGTAAAAGAGTTCAAAACTCTTGTTACTAAATTAAAGGTTCGGTAAAACTTAGTGGAACCAACCAAATTGTTATAGGCTTCCAAAAATCTCGGATCATATGCAATTGCTTGCTTATAGTGGAGGATTGCCAAATCCAGTTGACCTTGTTCAAAATATGTGGTAGCCAAATTACCTAAGCCATAAGATTCAATTAGCGGATAGAATTAGGATGTAAGAGCAGAGTAATGAAATTTTCCAAGCACAGTCAAATATCACATCTCAGAAATATAACAAATGATTGAGGATGAACATCACGATTTAGAAGTTGAAAATAATAGGGTCACAGATATGAGACATAATAAAGTCAAATAGAGCCAGATTATATATAAGCATGCTAAAGCTAGAAAAGAAAAGGAAGAAGATTCTAAGAGAGATAGATAAGTCCTTAACTTTCTTCTAAAGCCGTGCACTTCCCTAAAGAGATAAAGTTCCTCATTCTACTCTCTGTCACCAATAGTTTTGCTATCTGACCGATATTATTGCAATCTTACCAATATTCTCACTCTACAAATAAAGATGGTGCAAATGCACTGTCTTCTTTTGTCATTAGATACTTGGCTTCCTTCAATTGGATATGTGGATAATAGTAGACTTACACAGATCGAGGGAAAAAGTCGAAAGAGAGTAAACCAAGAACTACAGCACGATTACATGCTTGCAGATAGCGCAAAATTTTTCAGATCAAGAACATTAAGAACATAGATCATGAACTAATTTCCTGCCATGCACACCAAAGAAAAATGATTTAAACAGCACTCACCAAAAGCCATTGCACAGTTTGGCCGCATCTGAATGGCACGCTGATAACACAAAATTGCCTCCTGAGGCATTCCTAGAGCCTGGAAAAGGCAAAAGAAACATCTTGTTTTTCTCCAAAACCAGTGCAGCACTTGCAGCTACCCAACCTTACCGCACAAGGCATACAACAGCGTACCTTATATACGTTCCCAAGGTTTAAATATGCATCCGTAAATTGCGGCTTCAGTTTTACTGCTTCCTGAAATTGAGGAATTTTTTCGAACTTCTTAGTAAAAAAGATTGAATAAAAATAAATAATATACCACATCTAAAAATATCACTGTCAGATACTTCTTTCATGTTTAGAGGAAGAAATTTCAATAGATAAAGCAAAAGTGATAATTGAAGCAAGAGCAGATTCACAATTGAGCAAATCATACTAAAGCAAACCAGAATTTAATGTATACCTTATAATACTGAAGTGCTCTATTAAGATCCCCCGACTCCATAAAAAGACCAGCAAGATTTGACCATGCAATTGCACATGTAGGCTGGATACGTAAAGCCTCAAGGTAGCAACTGTATGCCTGCACAAAAAAGTTAAAATCCTGTGACAAATTTGCACTCTTGGGCCAAAAGGTACAACAAGATCAATCATCACCCAAGCACCAGTATGTAAGAAACAAACCGATTCAATATGCGCTGCAAATTCAGACATAACTCCACAGATGAACAACTTCATGAGCATTTTTGCCGGAGAAAACAAATAAAATGAAGTCTAAATATATAGAGCATTCTTCTGCTCACTATAGACATTCAATCGTACAGTACTACAGTCCTATCTCAGCAACATTAATCCAACTCGAGTACCAAACGACTGATGTGTTACTTGACATTACCAGTAACAAGACAAAAGGATATAGTGATACATCCAAAGAGCCATATGAATCAGATGAGGAGATAATGTTATACAGATGATAAACCCAAAGTCCAACCACCCAAACTTGCTCCGTTACACACCAAAAAGGTAAAGTAGTTTAGACTTACTTCTTGAACCAGTCCCTGTGCTTTCATTATGTTCCCAAGGTTTCTATGAGCATCAACCTGAAAGCCAGTCATGTCCATAGATCATTACCCTATTCATTTCCGGAAAGTTACAATAATAATTGAAAATCTCACTTATTTCAGGTTTGACTGATTGATGACCAACGAGAATATTAGAACTTTTGACATATAATGAGAGAATTTCTACCATGAGAGGATTTAAAGCAAGGGCCTGACGACAACACCGGCCAGCCTCATTAAGCCTTCCTTTCCTCATGTATGCACTAGCTAAATTTGACCAGGCATCACAAAAATTGGGTCGAACCTGCAACCAAGAATAACTGGATATCAACCGCCCACTCAACGATGAAGCAGAAAACAAAAAGGAGACAAGCAAAAAGACAGGCTATAGTGTCCCACTTTATTTCTATAGGCTTAGAATACTTGTTTTATCAGTAAAAGTAATTATATTAACAAAAGAAACCCTTAGGGCTTAGAATACTTGCCCAACCACTAACACCTGAATGAGAATTGGGTCATAGAGCAACACAAAATATAGCCACATGAATAAGATGGACTTCTAAAAGCTCTCCTGCATTTTCAAACCATGCCTTGTGTTTTTCAATTCCCAATTATACTTTCCCTAGATCTTTTAAAAGGAAAAGAGAATAGAGTAGAGGAGCCAGACCCAAACAGAATATGTACTCTCTTTTTCTTCTCGCTACTTTTTTCTGTAAAACTATTCAAATTTATCTTCTTTCTTCAGTCTATCAAAATTCAGGACTTCATAATTCATCCTCCTTCACATGTATGAATAAGTTCAGAGACAACAAGTACACCAAACACCCCTAGCATCCTGCTCGAGCAAACCAATCACTAAACAAAATAAAAGGAATACTTAAATGGTTCGTTGCCTATATCATTCTCCACGATTAGTTACAACGAAATCAAACTAATCCTTAAAAAAAACATTGAAAGGCTTTATATGTTTACGAAAATAACAACAGTGCCACCTATACAGGCTATAGGTGATTCTGTTGATATCCAAATAACAACAATGTTGTGATGGTCTTGATGCAAAGATGTAGACTTCCAGCAAATACGCACACATTTCTTTTATTAGTAAGTAATACACACACATGCATACATAAGATATGTATCTCATATGCACACATGTAAATAAAAATATACAAACTATAAAGAGAGAAAACTCAAAGCATCATCATCAGAACTTGAACAGAATGAAGACTGTTAATAAACAGAAGTGTACACAGACCTCAATGGCGACCATATAGTAGCGAATTGCAAGATCAATATTTCCCTTCTCCTGTATTAAGTAGAAAACCACCCACACCAATACTTGTGAATGCTTGGGGACCCTCCAAGTACTATAGTAAACGGTGTTGATACTAACTGAAAAATCATGATTATTACCTTCCAGGCATTTGCCATGTTACCGTAACACTCTGCAAAGTGAGGATTAATCCGAAGAGCTTCTTCATTTTTGGCTATACACATATCAAACTCACCCATCTGAAGAGCATAGTAAATACTTTAAGAGTTCAGGACAACAAAAATCAATGTGACTAAAGTGTCATGATCACTTGATCACTTTAACTAATAAAGTAGAAGAAAGTCAGCAATGAAGGACTTGCAAATGAGCTCTAACTTGCAAATTACCTGATAGTAGATAGCACCTATCAGAAGAAGGTTATCTGTGCGGAGAGGATTCCTTTCATACACTATACTGCTATGCTCTAATGCCTGTTTATAGTCGCCGGCCTTGTACTTTTGATGAGCTAGAGTTAAATGTGTTTCTTCATCAACTGCATCACAAAGAGAAAATTACAGGACTAGTGCGCGAGTCTGAAACAAATTATATCTTTAATTTGTACAGAAATATCACATTCATCAAACCCAAAACATCGAATTAAAGTTCCTATCTCCTACAGGTTAAGCATCCAAACGCCATGGAAAAACACTGGTGGTAGCCGATATCAATAATTTACTTATACAGAATGTGCTCGCAAGAAATTGCAACATGAAGCAAATAAAGTAAACTCACCATTCGAAGATCCAAAAATGGCCGCCTAAAATTTATAAATTTATAAAAACAGACCGAACCTTCATGAGAATCAGGACCATCAAAGGTAAGCAAGTTAAGAGAGGAAGGCTCCGCCTTCACTGAAAAAATTTCTTCGCGATCCGATCCGAACGAAGACCGAGAAATTCCAGAGCCATGCCCCAACAGTAGCTGAGATTGCTGCTTCAGCTGCTGGTGAAGGTGGAGAACCTCACCCTGCACGGATATCATCGTCGGGATCTATCCGATCAACGATCCAGCTACGGAAAAAGAATCACACCGCCAAATTATTCAACAAACCGAATCAGGCATCCGCGTAACAATCCTTCAAACCGATGAGAGTGAAGAAGGTGCACCGAAAACCCAAACCCTACAACAGTTAGGAAATTTCGAGTATTTCTTCTTCGAAGACGAGAACTTTTCAGTGTTTATTTGCTTTTTTGAGGGGGGTGAAATTAAGGAGGAGAAGACGTGTGGGAGAACGAGCCAATGTTGTAATTATTAATTATTTGAAGGCGAGGAAAACGGGTGAAAGAGAGTGGAAGGATCTGGACCGTTGACGTGGAGGGTTAAAATAAAGTCGTTACGTAAATGAAGATTTGGTTATTACTGAGAATAAAGAGCGAGGTGAATGATTTGGATCAACCAGTATGGTCAAACTGAGATTCTATCTCGTGTATCTTACTCCCCACCTTTTGGTTGGGAAAGGAAGATAACAGTAACGACCTCCTTAAATTTTCCTCAAAACTACAATTTTTGTCGTTTTTCCTATTCTGGTGAGAAAATTTTGCATTGGTGAGAAAATTTTGCATTTCTTACTCTTTGAAATATTGATGGGGTTTTGTATTTGGTGTATGTATAAGTAACGTGTGTATACGCACCATATATTTATAAAGAAAATTCTTCTAAAAATGACAAAAAATACATTGACCATCAACGATAATCATTGATCAATCGACAACGTGATAGCCATCTAAATCTACCACTTGGCAGCAATCTAGACCTCAAGATTGAACATCATCAATCAATGGGATCACCGATCCATTACATACCATTCCATCACGAGTTCATTATATATTAACAACTTTAATTAAGACCATTAAACTGATCGAATGATCGTTAATTTTCTATCGTAGAAATACGCCATCGTTTTGTCTGGCATCAACCATCAATCTTATGCCTCAAGGATTGAGCTAAACTTGCTCTCTTGATACTAGCAACATTTTGAAGAATCAGCATCAGCAAAAAATATAAATAATTAGCTTACATATCAATAGCCCGCAAGCCATCGGTAGAGCGAAACCTCTACCAACCCAATCTCCTAAAGCACTTGAGAAATCTTTTCATAAGTTTAGTTGAGAATTTTAATACAAAATGTATATAATTTCTCTTGGTCAATAGTGTAGACACTCATTTTACCAGGTCTCTTAAACTCGATTTCGAGAACACTAGTCCTCCCTAAATTAGTTTCAACGGAATCCAAAGCCAAGACAAATGCCCAAGTATGGAAAGTTCATGTTAGTAATGGCGACTCCTTCTTGTTAGTGAACGTGAGAGAATCCAGCGAGAAGTTATTATGCAAATACACTTTCATACATTGAAATCACATTATTTTAGTTAAAAAAATTGTATTATCAATATTTGTAAAGAGTACTTGAATGTATTGTCAAACAATTTATTTTAAAAAAATGAAACACTTAAATTAGAGTTGTTTTTTCTATTAGTTATAAGTGCTTTTTGACAAAAGATTCACAATCACCAAAAATGTTAAACGAAGATGGTCAAGTCCTACCTATGCTTGTTAAGCCACCCATTCAGCCACATCAGTAGTCTCCCATTTATACTGTCATGTCAGCACAGATTATTAAAGTAAGAGTTAGTTAGACATATTTAGTTGTGATGGGTTGTTAGCCTTTGTATTCTCCCATGGTCCTCTTGCGCAATCTCTTGTAATCTTTTTGTGTAACAAACTCACATTTTATGGTTAATATATTTGCTTCTCAGTGGTGAGGTAATCACTCACTGATTTGTCATCCAGAACCACCATTCTCAACTTGGTATCAGAACCGGTTCATCTTTCTCGTCTCTGAAGAAAAAATGGAGTCCAATGCTCCTCAAGATGCGGCGCAAACAACAAATGCAGCCAACTCAGAAAGCAGTGGTGAATCCTCAAGAGTTCTGAACAGGACCCTGAAAAGCTTGAGTCCATCCAAGAACACTTTGAATCCTACTCTGTCGATTAAACTTGACCGTGATAACTTAATTCTTTAGAATTCTCAGGTAGTACCTACAATCATTGGACATAGGCTGAGTGAGTTCGTATATGGAACTCAGACCCCACCTTCAGAAATTCAACCTGATGGAGCAGTCAACCTAGAAATTCTAGCCTGGGTTAGAAGTGACCAGCTCCTATTAAGCTGGCTTCGCGCCTCCATGAATGAATGAGTTCTCGGCTTGATGTTGCAACACAACAGCACGAAAAACCTATGGAATGCTCTTGAAAGAGCCTTTGCTAATCGCTCCAAAGCACGACTGTTACAACTGAAAAATGCCTTAAATAATACCCCAAAGGAATCTATGTCAATCTCAGACTACTTTGACAAAATGAGAAACATGGCAGACAACCTCCTTGCATCTGGCGATCCAGTGGGTGAACAAGACATGATGCTGCACATTCGGAATGGTTTGGGTCCCGAATACGACTATGTGGTAGTTAAGGTAACCTCTCGAACTGATTTAGTCACCATTGAAGAACTACAAGCCTTACTCATGAGCCATGAAAGCCGTATTGAGAGACAGAATACAGAACGACTCAACCAGCTTCGTGCTACTGCCAATCTTGCTCAGCATGGTGGACATAAAAGGCAGGTTCAGTCTAACTCACAACAGTGACCCGACAGGAGTTCTAGCAATTAGACGAGGCCTAACAACAACTCAGGTCAGTACAAAGGGGGTAGAAGAGGCAGTTGAGGTGGTAGGTGTAACAACGCCAGAGTCATTTGTCAAGTCTACACTAAGCCAGGCACACTGCAACTGCTTGCTGGTAGAGGTTTGACAAAACGTTTCAGGGCACCTCACCTCAGAGTCATAACTTTGGAACACCCAACTTAAATCCAGGCGCCTTTGTTGGTGCACCAGAGTCAGTCACTGATTCGTCCTGGTATACAGACAGTGGCATTACTAATCACATTACTGCAGACAATAAGAACCTCAGTGTGGCAAGTGACTATCAAGGACAGGAAAAGTTGACAGTGGGAAATGGTAAGGCTCTCCTCAATCAGTCATGTTAGTTTTACCCTCCTTAATTCCACCCACTATCCTCTTACACTGCTTCAATTAGTTAGGGTACCTACCATAACTAAAAATTTGATTAGCATTTCTAGACTAACACAAGATAACCATGTTTATGTGCTTTTCTTTTCAACCGCTTGTATTGTCAAGGACCTTGCAACAATGATAACTCTTCTCCACGGGAAGTTTAAGGATGGTCTGTATGAGCTCTTCTTACCAAGGAAATGACAAGTTGTTGTTGTCTCTTGCAATGTCTTTCTAGCACCACATGGCCATCCTCTTTATCCACTTCTAGTATGCTGCCCTAGGTCAATAAAAGTTTGTCTTGTTTAGGACCTGAGTCCAAATGTCCTAGTCCTAATGTTTCCACAATTAAATCTAATGTGTCTGATGTCTGTAAACATGATCCAAGGTGTCATGTAATCAATACATCTAATATAAAAGCTTTTCCTTCTATTTCTTATTTGACTCATGTATTTCCTAATGATATTCAAACTTGGCACTATCGACTTGGACAACCTTCATCGAAAATCACCTTTGCCACCTTAAAGATAGCCAACATTAAGCATAACCATCACAAGTTACAATTCTGTGATCAATGCATCAAATGGAAGAGTCATGTTCAACACTATCCCACTACCCTAACCAGAACTACCCAACAACTTCAGCTTATCCACACAAACCTTTGGGGCCCAACCTCAATTGCGTCTAACTCTGGATACAAATATTACATTCACTTTCTTGATGACTTCACTATGTTTACATGGGTCTACCTTTTGAAGTTTAAGTCTGATGCCCTACCTACTTTCCTCTACTTCAAAAAAATGGTGGAAAAACAACTTGGCTTGCCCGTGAAGGTAGTTCAATCAGACTGGGATGGGGAATTTAGAAGTTTTTTAAAGTACCTTGAATGTGAATAAGTCTTATTTAGGCACGCTTGCCCTCACAAACACAACCAAAATGGTAGGGCGAAGAGAAAACACAAACACCTCCTAGAAATTGCTCTCACACTCCTCTCCCAAGCTTTCATGCCCTAACCTTTTGGTGGGAAGATGTCACTACAGCTTCCTTTCTGATTAACAGACTACCCACATCCACACTAAACCACAAATCTTCTTTTTAATTGATCTTTAACCGAATACTAGACTACTCCTTTCTTAGGGTCTTTGGGAGTGCATGCTTCCCACATCTCAGACTATATAGGTAAAACAAACTTGATTTTCATTATGCGTCTTTATCGGTTACCCTCCTCCGCATAAAGGTTACCTATGTCTCCACTCATCTGGTAAAGTCTATACTGTTATGAATGTCATTTTTAATGATCGGTATTCCCTTTTACCTCTGGTTTTATGTCCTCTTCACCCTCTAAGTTGTCATACCTAATAACCCACATACCTAGTCTGTCTTCCCTGTTGCTAGAAACATTGCTTCACCAACAGCACCATGCCTATCTTCTGGTAGACGTTCTCCTAAGCATTCCTCAGCTTCTCCACCTAGTAACCTCTCCATTTCATCATCCTCTTCTTCACTTCCTAACCCCCTCTCCCTACTTATAGCAACATTCTCTCTACATTCATCACCCTCAATCACTTTAAATGTTCATCATATGGTTACTAGATCCAAAGCTGGAATATATAAGCCTAAGTCCTATTCTGCAAGTTTTTCTGGTCCTCTTTCCACTACAGAACTAGCCAATGTTAAGGAAAACTATGTCCTCTCCTACATGAAAACAAGCTATGCAATCTAAGTTCGATGCTCTTCTTCATAATCATACCTGGGAACTTGTCCCTTACCAACCTGACATGTATCTAGTTGGCAACAAATGGGGTTTTAAGTTGAAATTCAACCTCAATGGTATTATGCAGAGGCACAAAGCTCGCCTTGCGGCCAAGGAGTTTCACCAAACTCCCAGGATTGACTATTATGAGATGATTAGTCCTGTTGTCAAGCATGTAACCATCAAAGTCGTTTTGACAATTGCCTTGACTCACAAATGGCAAGTGAGACAGCTTGATGTCAACAATGCATTTGTAAATGGTTGGCTGCAAGAATTGTGTTCATGAGTCAACCTGAGGGCTTCCTTGATACTATTAAACCTCACCATGTTTGTCAAGTAAGAAAAGCTCTCTATGGGCTTAAGCAAGTACCTCGAGCATGATATGACAAACTAAAGTCCTCACTTGTTCATATAGGTTTTAGCTCCGCTCACTCAGACACTTCATTGTTTCTTCTACATCAACACAATAGACTAATCTACATCTTACTCTATGTGGATGACATCCGAGTCACTGGTAATGATAACAGGTTTATTGAGCAACTCATCACTGATCTTCATGTTATGTTCTTTCTAAAAGACATGGGCCAAATATATAACTTTCTTGGTATTGAAGTGGTTCTCTCCTCTACTGGGTTACATTTATCTCAATCCAAATACCTTAGAGATCTGCTACAAAAAGCCTTTCTCACTAATGCCAAGGCTTATTCTGATAAAACACTATTTAGGAGTATCTGAGAGCCTTACAGTATGTCACAATCATCAGGCCTGATATACAATTTGCTGTCAGCAAACTCAGTCAATTTATGCACAAACCAACCACTATTCACTGGCAGGTTTGCAAACGCATCCTACAGTACCTAAAAGGCACAGTTAATGAGGGACTTCTACTCAAACCAACATCTCAGTACTCTATCACAACGTTTTCTAATGCAGATTGGGCTGGGAGCATTAATGACAGAAAATCTATTTGGGGGGGGGGGGGTGTACAATCTATCTTGGGGACAGTCCGGTATCTTGGTCCTCCAAGAAGCAACAAGTTGTAGCACGCTCAAGCATTGAAAGTGAGTATACAGCTCTTTCTCATACTGCCTCTGAAATAACTTGGCTTCAATCCCTTCTTAGTGCGCTCAATATCATTGTCTCCTCTCCACCCGTACTCTGGTATGATAACCAAGGTGCTTCTTCCCTGGCCTCCAACCCTGTCCAACATGCCAGAACCAAACACATCAAAATTGATGTTTATTTCATCATAGATAAGGTCCTAGCCAAACAACTCTTGATACAATATGTCCCATCTGCAGAACAAATTGCTAACATCTTCACCAAACGACTTTCAAGCACTATAATCCTCTTCTTCAAGGACAAGCTCAATGTGATTAACACCCCCTTGAGATTGAGGGAGGATGTTAAGCCACCCATTCAACCACCTCAGCAATCTCCCATTTATACTGTCATGTCAGCATAAATTGTTAAAGCAAGAGTTTGTTAGACATATTTGGTTGTGATTGGCTATCAGACTTTGTATTCTCTCATGGTTCTCTTGTAATCTTTTTATGTAACAAACTCACCTTTTATGGTTAATATATTTGCTACTCAGTGGTGAGGTAATCACTCATTGATTTACCATCCAGAACCACTATTATCAACTATGCTTTACTGATATTGCAAGTTGCACAATAAATGTGTTCAGTTATCATAAAAATACAATACAATTAAAAATGGTATAGAAAAAGTCTCTCAAACATCAATTTTTGATTCAAACCATTCGTACATATAACAACATACTTGCTATACACACCATAATTAGGGATTTTTTTTTTTTGGGGGGGGGGGGGGNTTGGGGGGGGGGGGGAGAACTAATGGATTACACCTTTTTGTGGCAAGGTTTCAAAAGCAGAAACAGTATTCTCAAATTTAATGCGAGGTAGAGGGGCACCACTCTGCTTGATAGCACAAGCTGTCTTGTCTTCAAGGGGACAACGTGCTTTCAGCATTGAAAAGACGTGATTGTTCAACCTTCTTGCTTTCTTCATTGCTTCTAATTGAGATTCCCATCCCTTCAAAGACATATAGGACACAGATAGACAAGCGCATGGAAACAACAGCAAATACATCAGTACAACTTACAGGGAACTGGATGCTTAAGTTTACATACTTTTGCTGAATATCATACATGGAATTCGAAGACGAGATAAGTGCGTATAATATAGGTTAGAAATACCCAGAATTTGACCGTTTTGCAATCAAAACTCCTCTGAAAAAATTTTCGCTGATTGAATCCATGCACTCCAATTTTTTTTAAATTAACCCCACTTGCACCATATCTGCTAATTCTAGTGCCTCTGCAAACCAGCTACACGATTTTCATCTTTCAACATAACATTCACCTTCAAATTTGAGTTCTTTATATACTAAAATCGATATTAATGTCAGATAGATTGCGACTCTTCAGTGTAACCGATAGCCTCTTAATTTTTAGTATGAAATCACTAACTGGTCTTTTTAAGAATCTTTTACCAAATGGTTTTGGAAAGAAATTAAACGTCCTTTTTCAAGTTTTAGGTTTCAAACAAATTGATTTTGTATGACAGGGGGCTTGATTGCAAAATTTCGAAGTGCAAAACTAAATTAGTCAAAAAAAGTTGTGTTGGGAGTGTTGATTGCAAAACAGTCAAAGTTTCTGGCTGTAGGGGTGTTTTGCATTTTAGCCTAATATATAAAAAAAAAAAGCACATAAGCGCTAATTAGGGTTTTTTCAACTAAAAATAAATCCTTCATCAATTGAAAACTAAAAAATGGTTGCTGTTAATTGTTATTTAGTGTGAAGATTCAAAAGTAATTTGATTCATCTAACATATCGTATAATTATCAACAAACTACTTTAACTTCTGCATTATAGATTATATTATCTTGATCTCCCTTAAGTTTAACTAAACGTGAGGCTTGGGAGAATCAT
This sequence comes from Datisca glomerata, assembly GCA_003255025.1. Lineage (NCBI taxonomy): Eukaryota > Viridiplantae > Streptophyta > Magnoliopsida > Cucurbitales > Datiscaceae > Datisca > Datisca glomerata. The sequence continues at coordinate 490,531 of QANY01004968.1, read as the reverse complement.
TTGAAGTTTCGGAAAGTTCTCGAAGTTACAGATTCATGAATCTCATACCTAGATATTCTGATAATATATATTTTTCATTACTATATTAAAAAACATCTTGAAGTGGGAAAAATTCTAATGAGGTACAAAGTCAAGTTTTATACCTGCAACTGATGAGGATTTCTATGCATTTGTGAAATTGATCCAGCCTCAGCTTCGGCAACATTAAGTATTTGGTACGAAAAATCAAAGAGCTCAAAATGCAGTTGTTGCCCAAGTAAGTATACAATGGTACAACCACCCCAAGCCACTGAATCACCTAGCACTTCATGGTTGTTTGATGATGTTTGAACAGACTCTTCTAGGTATCCCTGTAAGTAAGAAATCAGAATATCAGCAAGAACCCACTATCCGCAGAGGAAGAACGTAGAGAATAATCACAAGTACTTCAAATGTAACAAACAGTTAGTCCCCATGCCAAATACACCCACTGAAAATATAATAGCAAACATTATGAAGCCTTCATTTCATTGATTCAGATAATTTCCCATATTCTCAACATATATGCGGTCCTATTCAGATAGAGTAATAAAGTAACTTCTCCAAACAAACAAAAAATTTGTAAGTCTGCCTTCACCTTCAGAAATACTCCCAAGTAGGATCTTTAGGTTTCAATTTGCATTCTGACATCCCTAAAAATCCCTAAACACATTAACAATTATCTACCTCCACAAAAACCACCATCGATGAAGAAAAATCACACTAATCAAATCTCTCACTCAAATACACCATATTGTGCCCCACCCCTCTTCCTAACTCCGGACACTGCCTTTTGTCTTCACCCAAATGCCTAAGCTTGAAACATTGGATATCACCAAACCAAAATATTATCTTAATCTCACTCGAAACTAATAAAAGATGTAGTATTTAAAATAACTAAATTCTCAAAATCACCAACTTCAGAGGTTGGTCCCAAACAATTGCAAAATCCCCTTGTAACTTCAGTCACAAGTCTGATCAACTGTCAACACTTTTTCCCAAAAAAAGTATGTCTGCAAGTGCTTTTCCAAGCTTTCCTGCACCATAGATCTAATGGTACTCTTTGGACATTGATCCAAAGAGTACCATAAGGCTTCCTCAAATTTATATTTGCCATGGTGGCATTCGAATTATAACCTTGAGTTGACCTTCAAGGAAGAAATGATCGACTTCCCAGATTCTTTGACTGCATTTTCATTCTTACAGAAAAACTTACATTGCCAGTCAGTAAAGGGAGAGAACCAACTCTGGTCTTGATGGATTTTCAGAGAGCCTTTTCTATTTTCCCGCAATTATCGAAGCTATTATACTAAAGCATACAATCACAGGGTTGAAGAACCTTCTCCTTTTGTTTGTAAACCCCTTGGTTCTGGACTATTTCTGCATAAGAGTACTTCAGATCCTCAATATGACCAGTTCCATACACATTTCCCTCCCTGATTGAGACAAAAAGCATCTTTGTCCTTTGAAAGTTAAGTGGCTGTACTCCGGGTTGTACTAAAGAATCCATCAAAGAGACTGAAAACTTGCCCACCCTTCTAACCTTGGAATCATAAAGTTTTCAACTTCTGATTTTGTCATAGCATCTGCTGTCTTCTCATAAACCCAGGATGAGAAAGGTATTCCAAAGTAAGCCTCTAACTTCTAAACTTGTTACGTTTAGTAAAAACCAGAGAGGCTCCTTGGGATTTCCTCTATGTTGATGGGGAAGACATTTCTGTCCAATTGAATGGATTTTCCACACTCCCTTTGTACACTTGTCCCCTTCTCGTGTCAGCATGTCTTCATAATTCCATCTCAGGGGCATAAGCTTTCACTTCTTCCTTTAGGAGGTGTTTGACTGTTCAATTTCAATCACTGAGAAAAGTTCCTTGCTACTGCATTATCTCAATTCACTATCCATGCCCAACAAACTTATTCACAAATATTTGAACTGAATAACATCAGGTAACAGTTTTCTAGCAGCTATGTGGGATGGGATGGATAATAGTTTATAATCTCTCAACTAAACAAAAAGATCTATTGTAATTAGATAAATCATAGTTTCATAATTAACGCACATGCCACCCATGCAAAAGCCTGGCGAGACTCACAATTTGAAGTCCACTATATATTCGATAGAAATCCTTTGAAGTAGTTATGTCTATGAAGCCTGTCCTGGGAGCAACACTCCACTTGCTACAGTACTTATCAAGAGCTGCACTGGTAAAAGCAAGGGCGTATTCGAGAACACTTCCAGTATTCATATTAGCCTTGTATAAAAGATCTGCAAGAAGATCAATATAAAATTAAGATCACTGAAGCTCTCAATATAAAACTAAGATCAAGCAGATCATAAAACATAAAAAATCAAGAAAAGAAAAGACAATTAGTAAACAGAGAACGTGTGAGTAAAGTTGAATTGGCTTGAGTTGATGACTGTGAAGAATAGCATTTAAAAAGTAGAATTATTATTATTATTTCTATAGGAAAAGTAGAATTATATTTTTAAGAGAAACATAGATTTTCAATATATAATAAAAGGATTTAAAAAGTAGAATTATGAAGATAACATTTTAGTTTGTACTTTATTTTCTAGTTCATTTGGACAGACATTTAACTGTGGTTGAGGAATTTTGTGAATCCTATCTGAAAGGGTTTGGATTTTGGATTCATTAATTTATATCCAGAGTCGGTTTGGATTCACAAAGTTGCTTTCAAATGGTTTGGGGATATAGATTTATATCTCCATTGCTAATGGTTCATTTTTTTCAAATTTACACCAGTTACGATCTCTTTCTCTTTCCTCCCCACAATAAGAGGTCAAACCAACCAGACCATTGAAAAAGGATAAAAGAAGAAGAAAATAAACTTTCCCGACAAACTGATGGCTAAGTCAAAAATATAAATATTCTTGAACTTTTCAAGAACGGGAGCCCTTAGCAAAGGCAAAAATAAATTTTAGATCTCACTCTCATTGCAAATGAATCAGGGTGCAGAGGGAAAAAAACATTACAAAGCCATCATTCAAAATTGACGAATGATGAACTTTTCAAGACCATGTCCTGAAGAAGAAAGGTTTTGAAGATGTTTAGGATGGGGAATGAGTTCCCCAACAGACATTTATCGATGTTAGGATGCCCTTGAATGTGGCTAGAGTACAAGAAAAATTGATGAGTGATTCTCCGTGGGAGGGAGTTGAGGAAGGTGAAAAATATCATATTGTAAGTTGGGATATTGTTTCTTTCTTTCTTTTTTCCTTTTTGAGACTATTGGGATGTTTCTAGGAGTAAGGAATTAGGTGCTTTGGGTATTGGAAGTTTGTTGATTAGAAATAGGACTATTGGGGAAACGGTTATGGAGGTTTCCTTTAGAAAGTGATTCTCTTTGGGTTCGGTTACTCATCCTACTTAACTCTCATATGTCAGTCCAACTCTTCAAAACTAAGAACAAGGGTACATCCTCAAACACTTCAGACTTTCAGAAACCCATAGAGATGCAAGAAGAACCAGTCTACTTGGGTCTACCCATTCTCCACTTGTTTTTTTGATAATCCAGAAATCTCCGAGCTCACTTGTTTATGTGAAGCCAAGTTCGAAACTGGAGCCCCTGCCAAACCCTACAATCTTTGGGAGATAGGAAACTATGGCCAAAAGCCATGCAAGTATTGTTGAGGGGAGTCAAACCCCATCTTGTGGGAGCAAACCACAGGCCTGACAATTCGGCTAACCCCTCATTGGTTACTATTTTCCACTTCAGTTCAAACCCAAAGTCCATTTTCTGAAGGAGCAGGCCTTTGTTTTAAGGCTATACTCATACAGTTTTCTTTCTCCAGAAGCAACACTTGTGAATCTATGGATGCTCAGACTTAAGTCACAGACATATGAGTCCGCCAAAATTATTAAGGTGTAGAAAACTAAGAGGAGCCTTCTTTTGCTATTACAGCCTACAACTTAAGATTATTAGCAGAACTTAAATAATTAAACCAAAAAACGCTTTTGTATTGAAGTTCATAGGTTAGGCAACCAAACAGGCATAATATAATGAAGAGTAATGAGAATCAATTGTGGACCTGCAGCTTCTGCCTGTTTTGATAGCGTGTAGTATGATCTTGCATTTGGGCATCCAGGGTTGGACACAATTGCTCCAGTTGCTGACTTGAAGAGGTTGACTAATGGGCTGTCTCCACCATCTTGAGACTGCAATATTTGCCCATCTGCACCCGGAAGCAAGCCCAACCAAGGGGCTATCTGCATGAAGTGTATCGTATCCGTCTCTCTCTGTTTCGACAAACATTTAGCAGTAAGAAGCGACTAGCGTAACAGACTTGTTAGATCAAATATAATTTGAATGTCATAATGCATCTCTGAAATTCCATAGCAGAATATTCACAGCAATGCTCTAGGTCTACAGAAAGTTTTTAATTTCATTTTCTTTTCTTACTAGTCAACAGAATTGGAAACTGCAAGATGAAACAACTACCAGAACAATGTCCAAAAGCCCCATCCAATATAATATGCTTCCAATCTCCTTTATAGCGCGAAGGACCTCTAGTTTTAGGTCTGATTTTGTTCCCCAGTTGAGATTTTCTTTCACAAGCCTTATTGAACCTGAAAATATAAATCAAACGAAATTCAAGAAGGCCTATACACAAATAGCCCAGAAATGATAAAAGAGTAGCACTTGTAAAAAAAAAGAATCTAGAAAAAAATTGTTCGGAAACTTTTGATATAGCAGACCACAAGAGCTTGTTAGCAATGAAAACTCTTGCTATTGAACTATTACTAGCAAAATGGTTCTGGTTCGTAAAGGTATGCTTAACTTGGACTTGGTAATTCAACCAGTTTGTTCTTAATATTGTTTTCAGAAACTGTCAGAGAAGAAGAAAAGAAAAACTCTTTTCATGGCATGAGATATCACTTCAAAGGACACCTGAAAGAATTTTAAGTTAATCGCTAATTAAAAAACATTGTTTTCCTTCCTTTCACTTTTTTTGTTTTCTTTTCCTTTTTTTTTTTGGGGGGGGGGGGGGGGGG